>WNGS01066282.1:25277-35277 GCA_020271785.1 Procambarus virginalis | reverse complement strand
CATATTTATGCGGGCCGAAGGAATAAAAAATGAAAAAAAAAAATCAGTGCCAGTAATTTAATTTCCTCAAATATTAAAGTATAAACATGGAAAAATTAAAACATATCTTTTTGGAAAAAATTAGGGTAAACTAAATAGATTCCTGCCTTTAGTTTTGTCAAAGTACAGAGAAAAGAATATTGTACAGTGTTTGTGCTCCCTGAAACAGAAGCAGCGAAGCCCCACTCGCCCTCCATCCCCACAATATACAGTTATACACAACTGATTGGTTGTAATGCACAACACATACCTACCAGTACTAGTATCTGTGCGTCACACTATCGAGAGAGGAAAACTGACTCGGGCTGAGCGCCACCAGTCAGCAGCCCCAGCTTTGAACAATTCTGCGATGCCATTTGTACGATAATTATTTTTTCAAGGCCACCACACAGGGATTTGTTTGGCGGGCCGGATGAAATTATGTGGAGGGCCGGATGTGGCCCGCGGGCCATAGTTTGGAGACCCCTGGTCAAGGGAACTGTTACTTACCATGAGACAGTGGTCTAGGGAACTGTTACTTACCATGAGGCAATGGTCTAGGGAACTGTTACTTACCATGAGGCAGTGGTCTAGGGAACTGTTACTTACCATGAGGCAGTGGTCTAGGGAACTGTTACTTACCATGAGGCAGTGGTCTAGGGAACTGTTAGTATGGGGTAGTGGTCTAGGGAACTGTTACTTACCATGGGGCAGTGGTCTAGGGATGTGGCCCGCGGGCCATAGTTTGGAGACCCCTGGTCTAGGGAACTGTTACTTACCATGAGACAGTGGTCTAGGGAACTGTTACTTACCATGAGGCAATGGTCTAGGGAACTGTTACTTACCATGAGGCAGTGGTCTAGGGAACTGTTACTTACCATGAGGCAGTGGTCTAGAGAACTGTTACTTACCATGAGGCAGTGGTCTAGGGAACTGTTAGTATGGGGTAGTGGTCTAGGGAACTGTTACTTACCATGGGGCAGTGGTCTAGGGAACTGTTACTTACCATGAGGCAATGGTCTAGGGAACTGTTACTTACCATGAGGCAGTGGTCTAGGAAACTGTTACTTACCATGAGACAGTGGTCTAGGGAACTGTTACTTACCATGAGACAGTGGTCTAGGGAACTGTTACTTACCATGAGGCAGTGGTCTAGGGAACTGTTACTTACCATGAGACAGTGGTCTAGGGAACTGTTACTTACCATGAGACAGTGGTCTAGGGAACTGTTACTTACCATGAGGCAGTGGTCTAGGGAGCAGTTACTTACCATGAGACAGTGGTCTAGGGAACTGTTACTTACCATGAGGCAGTGGTCTAGGGAACTGTTACTTACCATGAGGCAGTGGTCTAGGGAGCAGTTACTTACCATGAGGCAGTGGTCTAGGTAACTGTTACTTACCATGAGGCAGTGGTCTATGGAACTGTTACTTACCATGAGACAGTGGTCTAGGGAACTGTTACTTACCATGAGACAGTGGTCTAGGGAACTGTTACCATGAGACAGTGGTCTAGGAACTGTTACCATGAGGCAGTGGTCTAGGGAACTGTTACTTACCATGAGGCAGTGGTCTAGGGAACTGTTACTTACCATGAGACAGTGGTCTAGGGAACTGTTACTTACCATGAGACAGTGGTCTAGGGAACTGTTACCATGAGGCAGTGGTCTAGGGAACTGTTACTTACCATGAGACAGTGGTCTAGGGAACTGTTACTTTCCATGAGACAGTGGTCTAGGGAACTGTTACTTACCATGAGGCAGTGGTCTAGGGAACTGTTACCATGAGGCAGTGGTCTAGGGAACTGTTACTTACCATGAGGCAGTGGTCTAGGGAACTGTTACTTACCATGAGACAGTGGTCTAGGGAACTGTTACTTACCATGAGACAGTGGTCTAGGGAACTGTTACCATGAGGCAGTGGTCTAGGGAACTGTTACTTACCATGAGGCAGTGGTCTAGGGAACTGTTACTTACCATGAGACAGTGGTCTAGGGGACTGTTACTTACCATGAGACAGTGGTCTAGGGGACTGTTACTTACCATGAGACAGTGGTCTAGGGAACTGTTACTTACCATGAGGCAGTGGTCTAGGGAACTGTTACTTACCATGAGACAGTGGTCTAGGGAACTGTTACTTACCATGAGACAGTGGTCTAGGGAACTGTTACTTACCATGAAACAGTGGTCTAGGGAACTGTTACCATGAGACAGTGGTCTAGGGAACTGTTACTTACCATGAGACAGTGGTCTAGGGAACTGTTACTTACCATGAGACAGTGGTCTAGGGAACTGTTACCATGAGACAGTGGTCTAGGGAACTGTTACTTACCATGAGACAGTGGTCTAGGGAACTGTTACTTACCATGAGACAGTGGTCTAGGGAACTGTTACTTACCATGAGACAGTGGTCTAGGGAACTGTTACTTTCCATGAGACAGTGGTCTAGGGAACTGTTACGTACCATGAGGCAGTGGTCTAGGGAACTGTTACCATGAGGCAGTGGTCTAGGGAACTGTTACTTACCATGAGGCAGTGGTCTAGGGAACTGCTACTTACCATGAGACAGTGGTCTAGGGAACTGTTACTTACCATGAGACAGTGGTCTAGGGAACTGTTACCATGAGGCAGTGGTCTAGGGAACTGTTACTTACCATGAGGCAGTGGTCTAGGGAACTGTTACTTACCATGAGACAGTGGTCTAGGGGACTGTTACTTACCATGAGACAGTGGTCTAGGGGACTGTTACTTACCATGAGACAGTGGTCTAGGGAACTGTTACTTACCATGAGGCAGTGGTCTAGGGAACTGTTACTTACCATGAGACAGTGGTCTAGGGAACTGTTACTTACCATGAGACAGTGGTCTAGGGAACTGTTACCATGAGGCAGTGGTCTAGGGAACTGTTACTTACCATGAGGCAGTGGTCTAGGGAACTGTTACTTACCATGAGACAGTGGTCTAGGGGACTGTTACTTACCATGAGACAGTGGTCTAGGGGACTGTTACTTACCATGAGACAGTGGTCTAGGGAACTGTTACTTACCATGAGGCAGTGGTCTAGGGAACTGTTACTTACCATGAGACAGTGGTCTAGGGAACTGTTACTTACCATGAGACAGTGGTCTAGGGAACTGTTACTTACCATGAGACAGTGGTCTAGGGAACTGTTACCATGAGACAGTGGTCTAGGGAACTGTTACTTACCATGAGACAGTGGTCTAGGGAACTGTTACTTACCATGAGACAGTGGTCTAGGGAACTGTTACTTACCATGAGACAGTGGTCTAGGGAACTGTTACTTACCATGAGACAGTGGTCTAGGGAACTGTTACTTACCATGAGGCAGTGGTCTAGGGAACTGTTACCATGAGGCAGTGGTCTAGGGAACTGTTACTTACCATGAGGCAGTGGTCTAGGGAACTGTTACTTACCATGAGACAGTGGTCTAGGGAACTGTTACTTACCATGAGACAGTGGTCTAGGGAACTGTTACCATGAGGCAGTGGTCTAGGGAACTGTTACTTACCATGAGGCAGTGGTCTAGGGAACTGTTACTTACCATGAGACAGTGGTCTAGGGAACTGTTACTTACCATGAGACAGTGGTCTAGGGAACTGTTACTTACCATGAGACAGTGGTCTAGGGAACTGTTACTTACCATGAGGCAGTGGTCTAGGGAACTGTTACTTACCATGAGACAGTGGTCTAGGGAACTGTTACTTACCATGAGACAGTGGTCTAGGGAACTGTTACCATGAGGCAGTGGTCTAGGGAACTGTTACTTACCATGAGGCAGTGGTCTAGGGAACTGTTACTTACCATGAGACAGTGGTCTAGGGGACTGTTACTTACCATGAGACAGTGGTCTAGGGGACTGTTACTTACCATGAGACAGTGGTCTAGGGAACTGTTACTTACCATGAGGCAGTGGTCTAGGGAACTGTTACTTACCATGAGACAGTGGTCTAGGGAACTGTTACTTACCATGAGACAGTGGTCTAGGGAACTGTTACTTACCATGAGACAGTGGTCTAGGGAACTGTTACCATGAGACAGTGGTCTAGGGAACTGTTACTTACCATGAGACAGTGGTCTAGGGAACTGTTACTTACCATGAGACAGTGGTCTAGGGAACTGTTACCATGAGACAGTGGTCTAGGGAACTGTTACTTACCATGAGACAGTGGTCTAGGGAACTGTTACCATGAGACAGTGGTCTAGGGAACTGTTACTTACCATGAGACTGGTCTAGGGAACTGTTACCATGAGACAGTGGTCTAGGGAACTGTTACTTACCATGAGACAGTGGTCTAGGGAACTGTTACCATGAGACAGTGGTCTAGGGAACTGTTACTTACCATGAGACAGTGGTCTAGGGAACTGTTACTTACCATGAGACAGTGGTCTAGGGAACTGTTACTTACCATGAGGCAGTGGTCTAGGGAACTGTTACTTACCATGAGGCAGTGGTCTAGGGAACTGTTACTTACCATGAGGCAGTGGTCTAGGGAACTGTTACTTACCATGAGGCAGTGGTCTAGGGAACTGTTACTATGGGACAGTGGTCTAGGGAACTGTTACTTACCATGGGCAGTGGTCTAGGGAACTGTTACTTACCATGAGGCAGTGGTCTAGGGAACTGTTACTTACCATGAGGCAGTGGTCTAGGAAACTGTTACTTACCATGAGACAGTGGTCTAGGGAACTGTTACTTACCATGAGACAGTGGTCTAGGGAACTGTTACTTACCATGAGGCAGTGGTCTAGGGAACTGTTACTTACCATGAGACAGTGGTCTAGGGAACTGTTACTTACCATGAGACAGTGGTCTAGGGAACTGTTACTTACCATGAGGCAGTGGTCTAGGGAACTGTTACTTACCATGAGACAGTGGTCTAGGGAACTGTTACTTACCATGAGGCAGTGGTCTAGGGAACTGTTACTTACCATGAGGCAGTGGTCTAGGGAGCTGTTACTTACCATGAGGCAGTGGTCTAGGGAACTGTTACTTACCATGAGACAGTGGTCTAGGGAACTGTTACTTACCATGAGACAGTGGTCTAGGGAACTGTTACTTACCATGAGGCAGTGGTCTAGGGAACTGTTACTTACCATGAGACAGTGGTCTAGGGAACTGTTACTTACCATGAGACAGTGGTCTAGGGAACTGTTACTTACCATGAGGCAGTGGTCTAGGGAACTGTTACTTACCATGAGACAGTGGTCTAGGGAACTGTTACTTACCATGAGACAGTGGTCTAGGGAACTTTTACTTACCATGAGACAGTGGTCTAGGGAACTGTTACTTACCATGAGGCAGTGGTCTAGGGAACTGTTACTTACCATGAGACAGTGGTCTAGGGAACTGTTACTTACCATGAGACAGTGGTCTAGGGAACTGTTACTTACCATGAGGCAGTGGTCTAGGGAACTGTTACTTACCATGAGACAGTGGTCTAGGGAACTGTTACTTACCATGAGACAGTGGTCTAGGGAACTGTTACTTACCATGAGGCAGTGGTCTAGGGAACTGTTACTTACCATGAGGCAGTGGTCTAGGGAACTGTTACTTACCATGAGGCAGTGGTCTAGGGAACTGTTACTTACCATGAGACAGTGGTCTAGGGAACTGTTACTTACCATGAGACAGTGGTCTAGGGAACTGTTACCATGAGGCAGTGGTCTAGGGAACTGTTACTTACCATGAGACAGTGGTCTAGGGAACTGTTACTTTCCATGAGACAGTGGTCTAGGGAACTGTTACTTACCATGAGGCAGTGGTCTAGGGAACTGTTACCATGAGGCAGTGGTCTAGGGAACTGTTACTTACCATGAGGCAGTGGTCTAGGGAACTGTTACTTACCATGAGACAGTGGTCTAGGGAACTGTTACTTACCATGAGACAGTGGTCTAGGGAACTGTTACCATGAGGCAGTGGTCTAGGGAACTGTTACTTACCATGAGGCAGTGGTCTAGGGAACTGTTACTTACCATGAGACAGTGGTCTAGGGACTGTTACTTACCATGAGACAGTGGTCTAGGGACTGTTACTTACCATGAGACAGTGGTCTAGGGAACTGTTACTTACCATGAGGCAGTGGTCTAGGGAACTGTTACTTACCATGAGACAGTGGTCTAGGGAACTGTTACTTACCATGAGACAGTGGTCTAGGGAACTGTTACTTACCATGAGGCAGTGGTCTAGGGAACTGTTACTTACCATGAGGCAGTGGTCTAGGAACTGTTACTTACCATGAGACAGTGGTCTAGGGAACTGTTACTTACCATGAGACAGTGGTCTAGGGAACTGTTACTTACCATGAGGCAGTGGTCTAGGGAACTGTTACTTACCATGAGACAGTGGTCTAGGGAACTGTTACTTACCATGAGACAGTGGTCTAGGGAACTGTTACTTACCATGAGGCAGTGGTCTAGGGAGCTGTTACTTACCATGAGACAGTGGTCTAGGGAACTGTTACTTACCATGAGGCAGTGGTCTAGGGAACTGTTACTTACCATGAGGCAGTGGTCTAGGGAACTGTTACTTACCATGAGGCAGTGGTCTAGGGAACTGTTACTTACCATGAGACAGTGGTCTAGGGAACTGTTACTTACCATGAGACAGTGGTCTAGGGAACTGTTACTTACCATGAGGCAGTGCTCTAGGGAACTGTTACTTACCATGAGACAGTGGTCTAGGGAACTGTTACTTACCATGAGACAGTGGTCTAGGGAACCGTTACTTACCATGAGGCAGTGCTCTAGGGAGCAGTTACTTACCATGAGACAGTGGTCTAGGGAACTGTTACTTACCATGAGACAGTGGTCTAGGGAACTTTACTTACCATGAGACAGTGGTCTAGGGAACTGTTACTTACCATGAGGCAGTGGTCTAGGGAACTGTTACCATGAGACAGTGGTCTAGGGAACTGTTACTTACCATGAGACAGTGGTCTAGGGAACTGTTACTTACCATGAGGCAGTGGTCTAGGGAACTGTTACTTACCATGAGACAGTGGTCTAGGGAACTGTTACTTACCATGAGACAGTGGTCTAGGGAACTGTTACTTACCATGAGGCAGTGGTCTAGGGAACTGTTACTTACCATGAGGCAGTGGTCTAGGGAACTGTTACTTACCATGAGGCAGTGGTCTAGGGAACTGTTACTTACCATGAGACAGTGGTCTAGGGAACTGTTACTTACCATGAGACAGTGGTCTAGGGAACTGTTACCATGAGGCAGTGGTCTAGGGAACTGTTACTTACCATGAGACAGTGGTCTAGGGAACTGTTACTTTCCATGAGACAGTGGTCTAGGGAACTGTTACTTACCATGAGGCAGTGGTCTAGGGAACTGTTACCATGAGGCAGTGGTCTAGGGAACTGTTACTTACCATGAGGCAGTGGTCTAGGGAACTGTTACTTACCATGAGACAGTGGTCTAGGGAACTGTTACTTACCATGAGACAGTGGTCTAGGGAACTGTTACCATGAGGCAGTGGTCTAGGGAACTGTTACTTACCATGAGGCAGTGGTCTAGGGAACTGTTACTTACCATGAGACAGTGGTCTAGGGGACTGTTACTTACCATGAGACAGTGGTCTAGGGGACTGTTACTTACCATGAGACAGTGGTCTAGGGAACTGTTACTTACCATGAGGCAGTGGTCTAGGGAACTGTTACTTACCATGAGACAGTGGTCTAGGGAACTGTTACTTACCATGAGACAGTGGTCTAGGGAACTGTTACTTACCATGAGACAGTGGTCTAGGGAACTGTTACCATGAGACAGTGGTCTAGGGAACTGTTACTTACCATGAGACAGTGGTCTAGGGAACTGTTACTTACCATGAGACAGTGGTCTAGGGAACTGTTACCATGAGACAGTGGTCTAGGGAACTGTTACTTACCATGAGACAGTGGATCTAGGGAACTGTTACTTACCATGAGACAGTGGTCTAGGGAACTGTTACTTACCATGAGACAGTGGTCTAGGGAACTGTTACTTTCCATGAGACAGTGGTCTAGGGAACTGTTACTTACCATGAGGCAGTGGTCTAGGGAACTGTTACCATGAGGCAGTGGTCTAGGGAACTGTTACTTACCATGAGGCAGTGGTCTAGGGAACTGTTACTTACCATGAGACAGTGGTCTAGGGAACTGTTACTTACCATGAGACAGTGGTCTAGGGAACTGTTACCATGAGGCAGTGGTCTAGGAAACTGTTACTTACCATGAGGCAGTGGTCTAGGGAACTGTTACTTACCATGAGACAGTGGTCTAGGGGACTGTTACTTACCATGAGACAGTGGTCTAGGGGACTGTTACTTACCATGAGACAGTGGTCTAGGGAACTGTTACTTACCATGAGGCAGTGGTCTAGGGAACTGTTACTTACCATGAGACAGTGGTCTAGGGAACTGTTACTTACCATGAGACAGTGGTCTAGGGAACTGTTACCATGAGGCAGTGGTCTAGGGAACTGTTACTTACCATGAGGCAGTGGTCTAGGGAACTGTTACTTACCATGAGACAGTGGTCTAGGGGACTGTTACTTACCATGAGACAGTGGTCTAGGGACTGTTACTTACCATGAGACAGTGGTCTAGGGAACTGTTACTTACCATGAGGCAGTGGTCTAGGGAACTGTTACTTACCATGAGACAGTGGTCTAGGGAACTGTTACTTACCATGAGACAGTGGTCTAGGGAACTGTTACTTACCATGAGACAGTGGTCTAGGGAACTGTTACCATGAGACAGTGGTCTAGGGAACTGTTACTTACCATGAGACAGTGGTCTAGGGAACTGTTACTTACCATGAGACAGTGGTCTAGGGAACTGTTACCATGAGACAGTGGTCTGGGAACTGTTACTTACCATGAGACAGTGGTCTAGGGAACTGTTACCATGAGACAGTGGTCTAGGGAACTGTTACTTACCATGAGACAGTGGTCTAGGGAACTTACCATGAGACAGTGGTCTAGGGAACTGTTACTTACCATGAGACAGTGGTCTAGGGAACTGTTACCATGAGACAGTGGTCTAGGGAACTGTTACTTACCATGAGACAGTGGTCTAGGGAACTGTTACTTACCATGAGACAGTGGTCTAGGGAACTGTTACTTACCATGAGACAGTGGTCTAGGGAACTGTTACCATGAGACAGTGGTCTAGGGAACTGTTACTTACCATGAGACAGTGGTCTAGGGAACTGTTACTTACCATGAGACAGTGGTCTAGGGAACTGTTACCATGAGACAGTGGTCTAGGGAACTGTTACTTACCATGAGACAGTGGTCTAGGGAACTGTTACTTACCATGAGACAGTGGTCTAGGGAACTGTTACCATGAGACAGTGGTCTGGGAACTGTTACTTACCATGAGACAGTGGTCTAGGGAACTGTTACCATGAGACAGTGGTCTAGGGAACTGTTACTTACCATGAGACAGTGGTCTAGGGAACTTACCATGAGACAGTGGTCTAGGGAACTGTTACTTACCATGAGACAGTGGTCTAGGGAACTGTTACCATGAGACAGTGGTCTAGGGAACTGTTACTTACCATGAGACAGTGGTCTAGGGAACTGTTACTTACCATGAGACAGTGGTCTAGGGAACTGTTACTTACCATGAGACAGTGGTCTAGGGAACTGTTACCATGAGACAGTGGTCTAGGGAACTGTTACTTACGATGAGACATTGGTCTAGGGAACTGTTACTTACCATGAGACAGTGGTCTAGGGAACTGTTACCATGAGACAGTGGTCTAGGGAACTGTTACTTACCATGAGACAGTGGTCTAGGGAACTGTTACTTACCATGAGACAGTGGTCTAGGGGACTGTTACTTACCATGAGACAGTGGTCTAGGGAACTGTTACTTACCATGAGGCAGTGGTCTAGGGAACTGTTACTTACCATGAGACAGTGGTCTAGGGAACTGTTACTTACCATGAGACAGTGGTCTAGGGAACTGTTAC
>WNGS01066261.1:0-11046 GCA_020271785.1 Procambarus virginalis | reverse complement strand
ACAAAGAAACGCACATGTACGTACACACGTTGTGCATAGAGAATTCATGATATTAATGATGCAAAATACAGTAGATCTTTAGCTTTTTCCAAAGACTTTATTTCGCACTTTCTGATTACCCTGGTTGATTATAGACTACTCAGATGTTGATTGTAGATTACTCTGGCGCTGGTTATTAATTACTCAGGCGTTGATTATAGATCATTCAGGCGTTGATTCCAAGGCATGATGAGTAGGGTGCCCACAATTAACTTTGCTTTCTCGTTTTTCTAATTTAGACAAAGTGCGCGTGTGTGTGTGTGTGCTGAAAAATTTACTGAGTAACGCTCTCACATGCTGACGGACTCCATCATCAACTCACAGATACGTCGAGGCAACAGCCCCAATACTGATCCTATTCATTGTTATTTCCAACATGGTCGAAGCACTTTATGCCAAACGTTTGCTCAGTGTCTGAAAATCCCGAGTTTAACTTGTTTTTTTAAGCTCCATACACAAAAATAAATAAATAATAGTAATAATAATAATAATTTTATTTAAACAAATATGCAGAGGAACACGGTACAGTGGTTGGATAGTTGTTGCATAAAGTTCATATTTAACAAAGCGTTTGTCATGAAGGAGCTGGTTCTCAGAAGTCCCCTCCCCCCACTTCATCCCATCCCATTTATATTTTTTATAGACATTCTATTCTCTTAAAAAAAATTAACATACAGTTTTATCAATAAAGTTTTAAGCTTTTAAAATGATCTTTACAGCGCATATCATAGGCTTTTCCCGCGTGCCGCTTACCAGCGATAGATAATATAAATTCATAGCCAGGTGCTGCTAGTCTTTCTCTTATTCTCTGAGAATGGGTTGTTGTTAAAGATTCGCTACCTGGAACAAGAAGTTCCAAGTAGCACGGGCTATGGTGAGCCCGTAGTAGATGTTCTCTCTGAGAATGGGGAAAGATTTCTAGTGTTTTCAAGTTCGTTGTAAAAACATAGCTAGTGTATTACGGTGTAAATATTTGTGCCTTCACCGGGCATTGAAATACTTTGCGCTAGTGGAAAGTATTGTGTTCGACTTGTCTCGTGGGCTGAGCCTGGAATTTAATTAAAGGAGTTTAACTGTATTAATGAGCTGGGAGCAAGGTTTAGTGGTTTAGCACTAAACCTTGTCAAGGTTTAGTGCTCTGCTGCCATTATTATTGTTATAATTATCATTAGCATCCTAAATAGTATTAAATATCAGGCTAGGCCCAAAATCTAGCCTACATCTGAATAAGATAAGATGTTGAGCTCTGCTTTCCAGACGTACGTCGAAGAAAATAAAGGGAATTAACACTACCCTTAACAAGCAAACAATATATTTATAAAAACAAATAAAAACGATACACTAGTACTGTAATATATAATGAGTAAACACAACGCTGCTACCTAATTCAGTTCCAATACACAGGAACAAACAGGTAATCAAACGTCTCAAACTTATTAAAGACAAATAACCAATACTTTCTTTGGCTGGGTAAATAAATGAAACAGATGGTAACACTTAAGACAAACTAACGCATTATGTAAATTCCTAACTACACCCCGGACACTGTATATTATTCATTTAAAGGCACTTTCTAACCTTAGAAGTCAATGACAAACTTCTTAACATAGGTTTTAAATCTGTCAAGGGAGCTGTGGCAGCGCACAGCACCGCTCCTGTATCTGGTAAGTCCACCAAGGGCTCACCATAGCCCGTACTACTTGCCCCGCTCCTGTGCCAGGTAAGCTACGGGCTCACCATAGTCCGTACTACTTGGAACTTGTTCCGAGTTGCTGAATCTATAACAACAACATGTGGCAGCGCTCTCTCGCACTCCATTTGTTGCCAGATTTCCATACTTGACAATTTCACACTCGTTTATGATTTAACGAATCTTTTTACATTCCCACTAGCTATTAACAGTCAATCACCTAAGAAACAATCTTAGAGCAAAACATTTTTACAATACTTGATAGTTTTCCGAATATAAGGTTCCAAACTGAGTCCCTTTAAATGACTGAGTGGAGGTATGGTATTGCTGCTACCCACTTCCTCTGCCATGGATAATAACGGGTTTCTGTACGAGGCAAGACACCAGCTAGAGACCGTTAACTTAATTATCCATGTGGTTACATCCCACACATTATTCAGTATTTTATAACTCCTAAATAACCTAGATGACACATCTTAATAACACAACTCAGAACTCATTGAAAATGTATGCAAATTAAAGACCACTATATAAATTACATTTCATTCTCCTACACTCATATTCCGCTTAAATAAGTGTACGCAAATTGATTTGAATATAATGCATATATTAGTACACATTGATCACTAAGTTCTCATACGCAAATTATCACAAGAAGAATTAAACTTAATGCACAACATTCTTATATTCAAATTACGCAATTAGCTTAACCTCCTATCAATATTGCATGTGGCATGCTCTCCTTATTTATTATACCTCACGCGTATACAAGGAACCAAATGTGTTTGCGGCATTCCACCTTAATAAAGACTTTAATTCTAGTATTAAGATTAATATAGGCTATTTTTAAATTTCTGGTTAGGCTTTTCTGGTCCATAACAGTTATCTATAAAATATTACTACCTGCTAACCTGGTAGTATATGTAATAGTTTATAATAATTATAATAACTACAGTATCTATATTTTCTACTCACATAAGTTATCCAAGCCATCCTTCATGCAGAGACAATAGTACAAAGACTGACTACCATCGTCGTTAATAAACCAGGGACAGGATCTTAACAAGCATTTTTACGATCATCAAATCTTCCCAATCAAATGTTATTGTTGTTATAAACAGCCTCCTAGTGCTCCAGAGCTCAGAAATTGTTTCATAAATGTAAACAAAGCCGCCATAGATTGAGAAGAGATCTGTTCGTAAGTACTTGCCCAACTCCTTGATGAATCAAGGTCCTATTTTTAACTTATACATCTGGCAACAAACTGGTAGAATGAAGATTTTTTGCAGTGTAATCAAGACTTTTTCTCAAATAATTTTTACCTGAATTTACCTGAGGGCCTCTAACACTAGTGGCTTCGATGAGGACAGGAAACCGGCGGTTTGTCAAATGTCCCCTCCATTTGCCCTGGTGATCTTTTCTAGTTGGATTTTAAATTGTAACAGATTTGGCATTTATGGCTTTGGCAGGTAGGCAGTTCCATGGGTTTATAACGTTGTGGGTGAAAAAGCGTCTCCTGTTCTCAGTCCTACATTGTGGCTTGTTGACCTTTGAAACCGTTGCTCATTGTTCGTGTTACATTTAACCATTTGAAAAAAAAATGTCCGATCAACACCCTCCAAATTGTTCAGTATTTTATCATTTTTTTATTTTATGTACAGTATTATGAATTTGTGCAGATATGCCTAGTATTTTGGTCACGTTGACTGAAGTGTTTACTAAGCCGAGGCTTAGTTCCAGCAGGCAGAAAATCTTGTGATAGTCGCTGAAATTAAGAGAGCTGTAAGGGTACTAACCAACCAGGGAATAGTCGTCAAGTTTCTGTGGCTCCCCTCCCATGTTGGAATATGTGGGAATGAACGAGTAGATGTGCTGGCGACTGAAGGCGCTGAAGGAGACCATATTGAATACTTCATACCCAAGACTCTTCTACAAATTAGAGGTATTGTCAGGCAACATCACCGTGACAAGGTGACTGAGGAAAGGAGGATAGAAGCACAAACCAGTGAATCTGTACGACGGTACAACATGGTTGCAGCTGGCAATCCCAATCATTATGGCCGAAGAGGAGGAGGACGAGGGAGAGAATCAGTAATAGCAAGAATATGTCTTGGATACAAATATCCATGGAGATTCGGAATGGAAACAACAGTTGATCAACGAAGTTGCAGTCTGTGATGAGAGTGATGGACACCGCCTTGACCATTATCTACGTGAATGTGAACACCTGAGAGACATTATAAATATGTGTAGAATTTGAGTTAACCCAACATTGTTTGAGTTAGGAAAACATTGTTTGTCAAATATTGATACTGTTCTTAAAAGATCCCCCCTATTTTGCACCCGCAAGATAACGTAAGATTTTAAGGGTTGACAGATGTTAATCTTCTAGTTTGAGGAGCTGTTCAATTCAGAGTTAAGCAAGTCACAGCTGTGTCTGGGTACAAGTGACAGCATGAACAACCCAGCGGGTTTTCTTCCTATTGGGGAGTGTTGTACATGCTGCTATGACGGTGTGTCCACTCACAGGATGAGTGGCGCTGCCCAATACTGTCACTATGACGGTGTGTCCACTCACAGGATGAGTGGCGCTGCCCAATACTGTCACTATGACGGTGTGTCCACTCACAGGATGAGTGGCGCTGCCCAATACTGTCACTATGACGGTGTGTCCACTCACAGGATGAGTGGCGCTGGCCAATACTGTCACTATAGCGGTGTGTCCACTCACAGGATGAGTGGCGCTGCCCAATACTGTCACTATGACGGTGTGTCCACTCACAGGATGAGTGGCGCTGCCCAATACTGTCACTATGACGGTGTGTCCACTCACAGGATGAGTGGCGCTGCCCAATACTGTCACTATGACAGTGTGTCCACTCACAGGATGAGTGGCGCTGCCCAATAAACTCGCCCATCGGGGCAAAATTTAAACAAAAACTAAAAAAAAAAAAATAATCCAGTCCAACTATTTTTGATGTGTTAATTTGATCAATCAGCTTTTATTTCTGAAAAAAAAATCGCCAATGCTACTATGTCAGTATTGGTCTACAAAATATAATGACCCCGGCGATTGATAATGGCTAAAAATACACGTGTTAAATTTGATTACAGCAAGTGTCCCCAGGTGAGACAGGTTTCACTGACAGCTTGAGAGCCATGGTGGACGCCAGTCGTTGCATCACTGGCAACATTGGCCCGAGTGCCACACATTCTCTTGGACCGGAAACAATTTTACTCGAACAGTAATAGCCTATTATTGCAAGAAGAATGGAACTGTTACTTGTAACCTAATGCGGATTGCAAGACTTGTGAGGCTGCTCTTGTAGCTTTTGGAGCATTATTGTATCATTTGTAACGGGTTAATCTTGGGTACTGTATTTCTATGAATCTTAATTTTGTTTGAATTGATCATTACGCTATTGCGATTTACCTTTTGTCAGAATTTACACGACAATGAAGATGATGCAATAAATAGGATTCTCCCCAAAGACCTTATGAACCTGGGGTGTGATGGTGTCATTGTTTGGTGTGTGTGTGTGTGTGTGTGTGTGTGTGTGTGTGGTGTGTGTGTGTGTGTGTGTGTGTGTGTGTGTGTGTGTGTGTGTGTGTGTACTCAGCTAGTTGTGCTTGCGGGGTTGAGCTTTGGCTCTTTGGTCCCGCTTCTCACTGTCAATCAACTGGTGTACATATTCTGGAGCTATGGGCTCTATCAAATCTACATTTGAAACTGTGTATGGAGTCAGCCTCCACCACATCACTGCCTAATGAATTCCACCTGTTAACTACTTTGACACTGAAAAAATTCTGTCTAATGTGTCTGTGGCTCATTTTGGTACTAAGTTCCCACTTGTGCCCCCTTGTTTGTGTTCCACCGGTGCTAAATAGTTTGTCATTCTCCACCCTGGCAATTTCCCTGATAATTTTAGGTGGTTATCATGTCTCCCCTTACTCTTCTGTCTTCCAGGGACGTGAAGTTCAGCTCCCGTAGCCTTCCTCCTAGTTCATACCTCTCAGTTCTGGGACTAGACTTCTGCATACCGCTGAATCTTCTCTAACGTTGTCTTGTGTTTAACTAGGTATGGACTCCAGGCTGGAGGTGCATACTCCAGGATTGGTCTGACATAAGACCATATTAAATTGTTAAATAAAGTTTGGAGAGTTAATTTTTCAACTTCCCTCGACACTGAAGGAAAACATTTAAGACATATCGAGAAGATTCGTGTTAGAATAATTAATCTTACCCTTTCGGTCATATTCAACAACATATGTTTACAAGAAAAACTGCTACCAACCGTTGGGAAAACTAAAGACTCAAGAGCGGCCAGTTTCTTGTTCCAGCGCCTCAGTCTCGCGGTCCAGAGAGGAATATATTATACATTTACACATATACAAAGCTGCTTGTCCCCGACAAAATAAATTATTATTATCATCATGATTCAGGTACTAAAGTTGGGTTTACGTAGCCGCGTAGGTGTTTGTTTCCAGGAAATGTAAAATATGAGAAGTATTGTAGTTGGAGCCTGGTCTATCAGTAAAGAACACTATATTCCTACGCCTGGCAACTCAGCAGCTCTGCCCTAGTTTCCTCAACAACAATTTATGACCGGATATATACCTCGCCTTGAAGCCCACACTAACTCTTGCCGCAAACCACATTATCTCTCGTGCCGTACACTACACTATCTTCTTGTAGACCATACTATCTTGTCGTAGACCACACTATCTCTTGTAAACCCCAGCATCTCTTGTAGACCACACCATCTCTTGTTGTAGATCACTCTCTCTTGTAGACTACACTATCTTGTATACCGCACTCTCTTCATCTCATAAACTACAATATCTCTCGTAGACCACAATAAATATTTTCGTAGACCACAATATATATTTTCGTAGACCACAATATATATTTTCGTAGACCGCAATAAATATTTTCGTAGACCACAATATATATTTTCGTAGACCACAATAATATTTTCGTAGACCACAATATATATTTTCGTAGACCACAATATATATTTTCGTAGACCACAATATATATTTTCGTAGACCACAATATATATTTTCGTAGACCACAATATATATTCTCGAAGCCCACAATATCTTCTCGTAGATCACAATATCTGTTTTTGTAGATCACAATATATTTATTTCATAGACCACAATATCTCTCGTAGACAATAATATATCTTGTGTACCACAATATCACTCATCATATTTTACCTATACTTAAAGTAGTGGTTATCAGTTGCATATATATATATATATATATATATATATATATATATATATATATATATATATATATATATATATATATATCCATGCTCGGAATTCTGAGGTTATTGACCTACAAAGAACAGCTCCTGGTGTTCACCTAAACAATAACATCTCATTTTTTCCTCCATTGTTCTGAATAACAGAACCTGACAGTTTTGTTTTGTTTTTATTAAAAACGTAGAACGAATGCTTTGATTTTATTTTCCATCTTTTAAAATTATTTACTTTTTCTTCTATACTATAGTCTAGGGCCTACCCAGTAAGTTAATAAGATATAGCATATATATTCTTGCTAACTGTCTCACAACTTACATTCTGTCTAAGGTTGTGTATCTATGTATTTACTTATGTAGGTTAGCTTAGCATTTTAAAGCAGCAAATCACCTTCTGTGGTTGATTGTTCAATAAACCCCTGAACTATATGTTTAAAATATCTCTAACCCTGTCCATGGAGGACAGAAAAAAATGTATATATGCTGGTTAGCATTGTAAATGTGTAGCCACGACTGTAATAGAAATAATAATAAAAAATATTTGTCTGGGGTAGGCTGTGCCGAGCTGAGAGGATCTAGGGTACAGGCGGAGGACTGTAACTGTGTTCTCTGTGTAACTTGTTTCATTTTACCCAATATGACTTTACTTAGGGCTAGTATAGCAACCCGTCCTCCTAAGAGAACGTCGCATTTTGACGTATACTCTACCTAAGGCCAAAAACTCGTTGTACTAGAAAATGGTAACGGCTCGCGAAATTGACGTACTGTTCCGTTTTCTGTTTTGGGTCCTCTGGTAGGTTAGGATAAGGACACTTTAATTTGACCGTTTTCTCGAGGTTGAGAAACCTTAGGAGGACGGGCTGAGTATGGTACATATATTTATACTAAATTAGGCTTAAGGCTGTGTGTGTTAGGATTGCCTATAATGGCTTAGAAAATATTAAGTTAGGTTTATGGTTAATGTGTTTCAGGTTTCGTGAACTTTTGGGGGTATAACATCCATATTTTGTATAGTCTATCCATAGTAGCTCTAGGTGATCAATTTTGTATGATGGGATGACTGTGCTAGACCCTCCTGGGCCCAGGATCACCGCAGATAATAATCGTGTCATGGCAGACTTAAACAACTTCAAATGTTGCTTCTCACAGGAACAAGAAATAATAATAACTGCGACAAGCAAGGCCCGGAAGCCATGTAAAGTTTTGTTTACTTTTAGTGTGGGAATGTATACTGGGCACACACACATATTCAAATTTATTTATAAACGTATTGATAGACATTTGGATTTATTTATAGTCATATGTATTAATTTGTAATGATGTGGTTATTGTTGTGTGGTGTGCAGGGTACTTCGGGCTGTGGCAGTGGTGTGCGGTGGGCCACGTGGGCGGGGAGCTGGAGTGCCGGGGCAAGCTGGACGACTTCACCAGCCTACTCAACACTCCCTCCAAGGCCGCCACCATCCTCGTGGGCCTCTCCGTCGTCCTCACCCTCCTCTGCATCTGCACCATGCTGCTCTTCTTCTTCTTCCGCTCCTCCACCGTCTTCCACATGGCCGGGTGCATGCAGCTCCTCTCAGGTGGGCCCTCTCCCTGGTCTATATATTTACCATGTTATTTTAAGGCTCACTAAAACCAGTGCACTCTGCAATGTTAGTTGAGGCTAGCACCAAGCATCTAGCCTCCAACCTTGATCAGACAAACACATAAATATACATTCTCTTACATATAATAGGCCTTTGACGCGATGGCCAGCAAAAATGGACTCATTCGGTATTTGGCGGTGTGATAGCTATATTGAAAGACAGACAAAATGTCCACCAATATAACAGCGACTGTCAGAGTGAGTTTAGGCTACCATTAACTGTGGCAGGTGGCTGAAAGTGTCCGCCTTCCAATCCTGAGCTCTACCTGTTTAAACTGCGAGCAGGAGCAGGGTCGTAGTCTCCAAACATAACGTATTGAATGTCCAGTCATTAGACTCGTTAGATCTGCCGGTATGAGATACCTGGAGCTTTGCAATCACTTTATCCACTCGTGTTTCTGAGGCTATCGTCATAACTCATCCAAAGTTTTCCAATACTGGCTGATGCATGCCCCTCAATGGCAAACCATGCAAGATTTGTGTTTTAATATATCACATAGTTGGCCTAAACTAACCCGAGGAGCTGCATCAATGTCTATGCACTTATAAGTTTGTTAATACGAGCGTCCCTCACAAGACGGTCTCTTGGGTTAATGGCTGACCGAGACATCGTCCAGTAGTTACTCAGAATGTTCGGTAATATGTGTATTATTTGTGATGTGTGTCTTTATATATATATATATATATATATATATATATATATATATATATATATATATATATATACTGAAAACTCACACCCCAGAAGTGACTCGAACCCATACTCCCAGGAGCAACGCAACTGGTATGTACAGGGATGCCTTAAACCACTTGACCATCACGACCGGACATAAGGAAGTGATAGCCTGAGCTATATGAACCACTTCCCCGCCGGCACCTGGATGGTTATCTTGGGCATAGCATTTTATCAAATCACCTCTTTTTTTGGGCAACACGTGAGGAACACAAATGCAAACAAGCCTGAATGGTCCCCAGGACTAGATACAACTGAAAACTCACACCCAGAAGTGACTCGAACCCATACTCCCAGGAGCAACGCAACTGGTATGTACAGGGATGCCTTAAACCACTTGACCATCACGACCGGACATAAGGAAGTGATAGCCTGAGCTATATGAACCACTTCCCCGCCGGCACCTGGATGGTTATCTTGGGCATAGCATTTTTATCAAATCACCTCTTTTTTTGGGGCAACACGTGAGGAACACAAATGCAAACAAGCCTGATGGTCCCCAGGACTAATACAACTGAAAACTCACACCCCAGAAGTGACTCGAACCCATACTCCCAGGAGCAACGCAACTGGTATGTACAGTGATGCCTTAACCACTTGACCATCACGACCGGACATAAGGAAGTGATAGCCTGAGCTATATGAACCACTTCCCCCGCCGGCACCTGGATGGTTATCTTGGGCATAGCATTTTATCAAATCACCTCTTTTTTTGGGGCAACACGTGAGAACACAAATGCAAACAAGCCTGAATGGTCCCCAGGACTAGATACAACTGAAAACTCACACCCCAGGTGACTCGAACCCATACTCCCAGGAGCAACGCAACTGGTATGTACAGGGATGCCTTAAACCACTTGACCATCACGACCGGACATAAGGAAGTGATAGCCTGAGCTATATGAACCACTTCCCCGCCGGCACCTGGATGGTTATCTTGGGCATAGCATTTTATCAAATCACCTCTTTTTTTGGGCAACACGTGAGGAACACAATGCAAACAAGCCTGAATGGTCCCCAGGACTAGATACAACTGAAAACTCACACCCCAGAAGTGACTCGAACCCATACTCCCAGGAGCAACGCAACTGGTATGTACAGGGATGCCTTAAACCACTTGACCATCACGACCGGACATAAGGAAGTGATAGCCTGAGCTATATGAACCACTTCCCCGCCGGCACCTGGATGGTTATCTTGGGCATAGCATTTTATCAATCACCTCTTTTTTGGGGCAACACGTGAGGAACACAAATGCAAACAAGCCGAATGGTCCCCCACTATACAACTGAAACTCACACCCCAGAAGTGACTCGAACCCATACTCCCAGGAGCAACGCAACTGGTATGTACAGGGATGCCTTAAACCACTGACCATCACGACCGGACATAAGGAAGTGATAGCCTGAGCTATATGAACCACTTCCCCGCCGGCACCTGGATGGTTATCTTGGGCATAGCATTTTATCAAATCACCTCTTTTTTTTGGGGCAACACGTGAGGAACACAATGCAAACAAGCCTGAATGGTCCCCAGGACTAGATACAACTGAAAACTCACACCCCAGAAGTGACTCGAACCCATACTCCCCGGAGCAACGCAACTGGTATGTACAGGGATGCCTTAAACCACTTGACCATCACGACCGGACATAAGGAAGTGATAG
>WNGS01066259.1:0-12236 GCA_020271785.1 Procambarus virginalis | reverse complement strand
GGCTTATTAGGCAAATCGGGCCTTGCATAGTAGGCTGAGAAGTGCGTTCTGGCAACTAGGTACGACATATATATATATATATATAATATATATATATATATATATATGTATATATATATATATATATATATATATATATATATATATATATATATATACAGTACAACCTCGATTCAACGTACTACGATTCAACTAATCTCCGGCTAGTTCGCACACTTTTCAGGCCGGATTTACTCACCTGGTTCGACGAACAATGGTTCGCCGAAGCGGGGGATGTTCGGATTTGCTTACGACGTCGAGACAGAGTTCACAGACTGGTGGAAAAGTTTCACATTCTATCACAGATTACAATTATTAATTCCTTCATATGATAAGTTCGATCACACAAGTGGACCGCACATGTGGTCCACAAGTGGTCCACAAGCTTACGACGTTGGGACAGAGTTCACAGTGGTAGAAAACTTTGCCATCCCATCACAGATTACAATTAATAATTCCTTCATATGACAAGTTAGATCACACAAATGGATCACACAAATGGACCACACAAGTGGACCACACAAGTGGACCACAAGTGGTCCACAAGCTTACGATGTTGGGACAGAGTTCACAGATTGGTGGAAAACTGTCTCATTCTATCACAGATTACAATTAATAATTCCTTCATAAGACAAGTTGGATCACACAAGTGGACCCCACAACAAGTGAATCATATGAACCAAACACCAGCCAGAATGGTCCACAAGAAGTGACGCATATTAACCAAACACCAGCCAGAGTGGTCCACAGAAGTGAACGACTGAGTTTCAATGATTTTCGTTCACCGATTTGTGGAACACGTATCTTTGTAAATTAATTTAAAGGCTGAAGCGTGAATAGCTAGCTAATATGTTGAAATCTTCTTATACATTTTCTGTGATGAAACAAGACGAGTGAGGGTGCACAGATAAGGGAATACTGTACAGTAAACTTCACTTTACAGTGAGGTTTCACTCACTTTCGTCTGTGTTGTCATAGTTCAGTGACCCATGGCTTTGAACGTTTCACATTAATAAATCATTTCTAAAACTGGTATTTTAATAACTCTTTATTATCCTAATTAAACTAAACTAAATAAGACCAAAAATATACTGTAATAAGGTAGATATCTCCTATTTGAGAAATTGTTCACGTTATTGGCAGCACAACTCCAGCACGAGTGGACGGGTCCAATTCCTGTCCATACACCATGCTTGTTGTGTTGTGTTCGATTTCGTCGCCACAGTTCAGCGATCTACGGCTTCGAAATAATAAAATTCATAAATTAGTTCCAAAGTAAGTATTTTTTATAGCTCTTATTACCGTAATAATGTTGCTAAACTAAATATGTAACCCAAAAATATATAATTTGATGTAAATTGAATATTTGAGAGAAATATATGTTACTGGAAATCGAACACAACACCAGGCGGTGTTTTGTTCGATTTCGTTGCCACAGTTCAGTGACCTATGGCTTCGAAATAATGAAATAAATAAATCTGTTTCAAAATAAGTATTTTTTATAGCTCTTATTATCGTAATAATGTTGCTAAACTAAATACATAATACAAAAATATATAATTTGATGTAAATCGAATATTTAAGAGAAATTTATGTTACTGGATCAGGCTTAAACACCAGCCAACTGAAGGGTGTGCGTATAGACTTAGTCTGCGTTCGTACAGTATGTACCCAGTGCCCTTAGCTTTGTCTGCGATTGACGTACAGTATTTATCCGACGGTGGAAGAATAATTGTGGAATTGACCATTTTTTTACTACAGCTCTTTGGTTATAAAACAAAATGTCTCAGGGGCTTACTAATAGTGCCTTATTAATGCTAAAAACTAAGCAATGTTTTGCAAGAACTAGTAGCAGAAAATCAACCAGAACGAGAACAGCCGTACCCAACATGAGAACAGCCATACCCAGCACGAGAACAGCCGTACCCAGCAAGAGAACAGCCGTACCCAGCAAGAGAACAGCCGTACCCAGCACGAGAACAGCCGCACCCAGCACGAGAACAGCCGTACCCAGCACGAGCACAGTTGTACCCAGCACTGGTACAACAGCCGTACCCAGCACAAGCACAGTTGTACCCAGCACTGGTACAACAGCAGCCAGCACCAGCTCAGAAGCAGCTGAACTCACAGCAGCAGCGAGCACCAGCAAAGCTGATGCAAACATCTAAAAACATTGTGTGCAGCATGAACAGTTAGAACAAGTGTTAAATTTAAGTGTGTACTCAGTGTTAAAATTAAAGTTGCAGTAATTTTTGTGGACAATAGTTTTCATAAACTGTATTGTAGTACTCAACATACAGCAGAACTACTTTTAATCAACACAGTGCTAACGGCATAATGCACTGCAGTACGTATTTACTGTAGAGCATTCACAACTTCACGAAACTTCAAGATGGACATAACTTCAACAATAAGGTAAATTTATGAATTACAGTATTTTTTAGTAGAGAAGTAATATATAGGTACAGTATGTAATATGATAATGCATTTTTATTGTGTACAAGAAAAAAAAGAGACACTGACACAAACGCCTCCTGAAGGTCACCCCTTGCAACGAATCCAACGCTCCAACGAACTGGGGTTGGTCCCATATATGTATGTCGAATCAATATTGTATGTATATATATATATATATATATATATATATATATATATATATATATATATATATATATATATATATATATATATATATATATATATATATATATATATATATATATATCTGAAAACTCACACCCCAGAAGTGACTCGAACCCATACTGCCAGGAGCAACGCAACTGGTATGTACAGGGACGCCTTAAACCACTTGACCATCACGACCGGACATAAGGAAGTGATAGCCGAGGCTATATGAACCACTTCCCCGCCGGCACTCGGATGGTAATCTTGGGCATAGCATTTTATCAAATCACCTCATTTTTGGGGGCAACACGTGAGGAACACAAATGCAAACAAGCCTGAATGGTCCCCAGGACTAGATACAACTGAAAACTCACACCCCAGAAGTGACTCGAACCCATACTGCCAGGAGCAACGCAACTGGTATGTACAGGGACGCCTTAAACCACTTGACCATCACGACCAGACATAAGGAAGTGAAAGCCGAGGCTATATGAACCACTTCCCCGCCAGCACTCGGATGGTAATCTTGGGCATAGCATTTTATCAAATCACCTCATTTTTGGGGGCAACACGTGAGGAACACAAATGCAAACAAGCCTGAATGGTCCCCAGGACTAGATACAACTGAAAAATCACACCCCAGAAGTGACTCGAACCCATACTGCCAGGAGCAACGCAACTGGTATGTACAGGGACGCCTTAAACCACTTGACCATCACGACCGGACATAAGGAAGTGAAAGCCGAGGCTATATGAACCACTTCCCCGCCGGCACTCGGATGGTAATCATGGGCATAGCATTTTATCAAATCACCTCATTTTTTGGGGCAACACGTGAGGAACACAAATGCAAACAAGCCTGAATGGTCCCCAGGACTAGATACAACTATGTTTTCAGTTGTATCCCCTTTTGTTTTCACATTTATTATCTTATCACCTGACCCAGTGCGGGTATAAAATCAAATCACATTGTAAAATTCATTCACTTGAGAATGAACCATGGAGGTTCGAAACGTTGTGCAAATTGTTTAAATAAGTGTAATACATTCTATAGTAATTCACATCTTTTCTTCACCCGGAAATTACGAAAATGAGTTTTGGAGAACTCCTATTTCAGCTAAGCCCTGATGCTAAGAAAATAGTTAGAGGGATAGAAGCCCTAAATCAGAAGATAGTAAATACAGAATATGCGGTCATATTCAATGAGACATGTTTAAAAGAAAACCTGCTGCCAGTATACACCAATATATATATATATATATATATATATATATATATATATATATATATATATATATATATATATATATATATATATATATATATATATATATAAATAAAGGGGTACCACCTCTGGTGCAAGTGTAGGTACCCATAGCCTCGAAGAAGAAAATAATGACTACTCAGAGAAGACCTTGTGGATCCTCACTGAACACTTTGATATTTTCTTTCCCTACCACCCCTATTCTTTTAGTGTGTGTGTGTGTATATATATCTAACTTTATTTTAAAATTTCATTACACAAAAAGGGTTACAACATTTGTTACATGCAATGTACAAGACTACTTGTCACAAGTTGTACAGCTAAGTCCCCCTGCATGGGGAGCTGCTACAGCTTTAAGTCGGGCAGTATCGTGTGGTGTTGTCGCAGCTTCTTGGTCGGCAATGGGGCGATCCCAGTTGGATTGCTTATGGGCTTCAGAAAGCAGTGGTTGGGGTGCTGGTCCTGTGAGAGAGACCCATTTGGTGGTGCAGTCTGCAAAGCTGGGATCATGTATCCCTGCCCGTTGAGCTAGGTGCTCAGGAAGGATTTCCTTCACCAAGTTGTCAGAGGCCACTGAAGAGGACAGAAATGCTGGTACTGCAATTTGTGTTGCTGTGCATACGCCGAGGCCCCCGAGTCTGACAGGAAGGGAGGCCTATTTCCACCGTGAGTTGCTGAGAGAAAGGTTGAGGGCTTTTTCTAGCATTGATTTCAGTAAACTGTCGTACTCCTCTAATTTAATATTATTGAAAGATGGTGAACATCTAAGAAAGTAGGTCAGCCTGGGGAGGAACAAGTATCTGGTGATGAGGTAAAGTGCATCATGAGCATCGATGTCTTCAATCCTCTCGTTCATCCTCTTCAGGTCAGTGATCTTCTTACCAAGGACCTTGTTGATGGCATTCCCTCCAAGAGGAGCACCTAGAAGTGTGCTGTCCTCAGGGTTGGTTATGTGAATATCAGGCAAAACAACCTTTATTTGCTCTATTATGTTCTGGTTGGTGGAGGTTATTTCGCACTTGGAAGAGTTCAGGGTGAGGCCTAGACTTGCTCCTGAATTATTCTTATGTCGTCCAAGAGTGAGGCTGGGGAGCTGGCTAGAGTACCATCGTCCAGAAACCAAATGTTGAGCTCACTGGAAAGGTTTTCGGTGACTTCCTTGATGACTAGGCAGAAAAGAAAAGGAGCAAGGGGGTGACCCTGTTGGACACCTTCTTGTGACTCAATTTCATGTTCCCCGAAAAGCGAAGAGAGATTCTTGCTGTAACATGAGTTTACAATCGGGTAGAGGGAAGGAAAAAGGTGATGAACTGCACTGAGTACTGCATCCCTTCTAACTAGATTGAAAGCATTTTTGAAGTCCAGTTTTATCAGGGCTTTTTCATCCGTAATGTTGGCAGTGTAGGCTCTAGCTGCATGAGCCGCTGCCTCACACCCTTGGGGAATGCCAAACCCAAGCTGTTTTGGCTTCAGCATGTCTGCTGCTGCCTGACTAACTGTTCTGGCAGCAGCCTTAGCGACATCTGGCAGCAGCCTTAGCGACGAGGCGCCGGAGTGAATTGCCCACAGCTATCGGTCTGATTCCTCCATCTTTTTTCCTGAGGGCACAGAGTGAAGCACCGAAAAAGATAGGCCGTATGGTCTCTGGTATGTTGCCAGCTAGACATATGTTGGAGAATCTAGCTAGTTCCACCAGGAGGCCCTGTGCAATGTCTCCCAGTGCAGGGATAATGAGTTATTATTTTTTAGATTTTTGAACGCATGAATAAATCGACTTGGACAATTAGGAACAGAATTGTTAAGTAAAACACCATACATCATACCCTTGCACACACATTAATATCTTCAACTAAGACATCACTATACTTTTCAAGATTGCTGAAACATTTGGCAATATCTACAAAATTTACTGTTCCGTTAGATGTGGCAAAGCTCAGGCCATATCCTAATGCAGTAATCGTGTTGTTATCAAGTTGTCTATCCAAGAGTTGATAACAAAATCCTGGTTGGAGTGTTTATTCCAGTTACTTTGTTGAATAAGTCTCTTCAATTTTAAATCAAGTTTAGTACTCGCCTTTCTGTAGGCAGACCTCAAACTAGTATATCAATAATCCATCAAACACTGGCTCCATTCAGGCAGAATGGCTTGGAGGAAAGCATATTTACAGTTATCCACTACTTTAAAGCATTCACAAACTTCTAATTTAAGTAAATCAATGTTTTTCATAAGCACAATGTGAGGTATCTCATCAAACGGACGATCAGACAATTTAAGAACGCTGTTTGGTAATAATGAACAGGGGTAGCACTTGTTCACTGAGGCATTTTCGAAGAAACCAGAGACGAAGTTTCAAGGAATGAGATTTCACTAAAGTAGAACAAAGTTTAGTAACAAAAGGTTTAAGGCTTCTCTCTCTACCCATCCCTTAAACCTTTTGTTACTAAACTTCGTTCTGCTTTAGTGAAATCTCATTCCTTGAATGTGGAACTGAGCCATGTTCAGAAGTACAAGTATCTGGGCATGTATGTTGGATACACATGTGAGAGTAAAAATGCTGAAATAAATCATATCAGCACCTTATGTAAAGCCCGTCTGCATCCTCTAAAAGCACTGGCTTTTTCTGGTAAAGGTGTTGGGGTACCTATCTTGCGGATGTTATACATAAGCACTGTTCGGTCCCTGATAGACTGTAGACTACGCAGCACCCGTTTTGTCTTAAACAGGCCAAGGCAGAATTAAAAAAATAGAGCTGATACAGAACGAGGCTATGAGGATTATTCTTGGATGTCAAAGAAATGCAATGATTGAAATAATGAGAATGGAATTAAATTTATAGAGTGTGTATGATAGAGTCCGTGACATTAACACTAGAGTATCTATTCGTTTCATGAGGAGAAAAGGAGGGGATAAGGTGTTTCAGAGCGATCAGACCTGCCTGAGTGACGTACACACTTCCAGGAAACTGAGGGAGACACGCTACACGAGGGGATTAGCTCATGACCTCAGGGAATACGATGTACTTGACTGCTGTAAACCCTCTCAACATTGTAATAGGTCTGCTCTTGGAAAGTACAGAAAATAGACGTCGAACTTGTACCCCTCAAGGTGAAAAAGATTCATCATGAACCGGGACAATCACGGTGTTTGTATGGAAGCATGATATCTCAGTTACCAAGAGGCAACAGTTTACATGTATATTGTGACGGGTTGGGGGCGGAGGATGGCAGGGCAGGGTGTGGTGTCCTAATAAGGGAATATACTGAGTTTGGGACTATGAACAGGATAATTGAACTCAGACTAAGTAATTATGTATCATCCACACAAGCTGAACTGCAGGCCATTCTGGCGTGTTTGGAGGAAGTACGTCATGACGACAAAAATGTTTTTGTATATGTCGATAGCCGAGGAGCACTGGAGTCCTTAAACAGTCGAAACCCAGTCTTCATGTCCATAGTTGAGGATTGTAAGAAAAGAATAACTGAGATACAGCTGAAAAGTCATAGTGTGAAATTCATGTGGATTCCATCTCATGTTGGAATAGTGCTCAACGAGGTGGCGGATGACTTGGCCAAACGTGCCACATCAAAACCACAAGTTGACATTGAATGTGAATTCACAATGAGACAAATAAGAAGCAAAATCTGAAATATTCAGGCACAGGCAGAAGTGGAGAGGAGAGATATAATGTATGAGAGAAGTCAAACCATGCAACACTACATGTAAGTGAGTCAAAACACCCATTTCACTTATGGTAAAAGGAGAAATGCTTGGAGTGACTCTGTGTACATGCGGCTCAGGCTTGGTTACAAATATTACTGGGAATATGGGATAGGTGTTCATGATAATGACACGAAGTGTAACCTATGTGGCATGTTAAGGTCTCACACCCTAGCCCATTATGTTCTTGATTGTCCGTTGATTAATGTATATAGAAACACTTGAGATAAGAGCTGTTCCTGAACAAATAGCCTGGATATGTCACAACGGAAAGGTTGATGATATTCTTGAGAGATATAAGAATTTTGCACCAAAACTGTAATTTTTTGTTGAATTATCTGCATGTCTGTTGCAAATTGTGTATACAGTACAGTATATATATATACTATAGTTATAGTTTATAAAGTTTATAGTTTATAAATCAAATAGATAAGATTTGGTGGTCTTATCACCACCAAATCAACTAAGCTCAGATTTGTGTGAGACCAATAGTCAATTTATCCATCATGGTTATGTTTGGTGAAGAGTATCACTCAATCTCAACAGTCCTGTAACATAATTGTGTGTTCCCATAGTTAGTAAGTGTAAAATAATCTAGAGTTGTTCAATAAAACCCATGTGTTAAGATGTAACCCACAGTGTACTTATTGTCCAACTTAGACTAAGAATACTTGATCCTTCCCCATTATCACATACGATACATATATTTCCTTCCATTATTCATAATAAAGTAAGGACGGGTTTTGTTAGTCTGTACTCTCAGGTACGGCATACAAACAGCCCTGCTGCTGCAATATGTTACCAAAATATATTATCCCATACTCCGGGATATGTTTATAAAAAATATTGGCCTTGCTGTAATGTGTTAATCCGTCAGTAATATTAACCCTGCTCTAGAATAGCTAATGCAAAGAATGTATATAAATATTATGTAATATGTATTAGTAAATAAAGTACTGTAATATTAGTTTTTGTTGTAAATACATCTAGCATAACCAAATATTCTTTTCCACAGGATAACAAGCCAGAGGAATGTTCAGTGTGTTTTAACGATTATGACGACAATCAGCTACGGCCTCGCAATCTGCCGTGCGGCCACACATTCTGCTCCCAGTGTATTGACAATGCTGTCAAGAATGGTCAGCTGACCTGCCCCAGCTGCCGTGCCGAGCACGCTGCCACAGCCTCTACTCAGTTCCCAATTAGCTATGCTGTGGAGGCTTTTGTTAGGAAAGTCAAAAATATCCAGCCATCAACTGAGGAAGTAGTGCCAGCAAAACCTTATGAAGGTCACGCCAGAGGCATCAGTAAGAAGTTACGATCTCTGGTGCAGGAGCAGAAGAGCATCATCAGCAGCCTCATTATTAGCTGTGAAGAGGTACTGTCCCAGCTGGGGGAGTACCAGGGGCAGCTAGGGGACTGGAAGACTCACCACCTCCAGCTCCAGGACAGACTCTATGCTCTGGTAGAGAAAAACAAGTCAGCAATGAATCTCTTGGAACTGGAGGATACCAGTGTGGTGGATATGAGAACACAAGGAGAGGAAGGGAAGAATCAGCTGCAGGCCATGTTGGGGAGCCTCGACACAGTCAACACCCCACAGGAGTTTGACACAACCATAGACACAGCTGATGGGTGCAGCATGAAGATAGAAGATTGGCTCCAGAAGTGCCAGGAACTCTTCCCTAATGTCAAGACAGTCCACACCTCAGTGAAGGTACACTGCTGAAGGTCACATTGTTCTCACCCAACAGAGTGTAGTATTCCATCTATATAAACACTTTAGACAAGGAGACACATCAAGATGAGAGTTGACTTTATATATAGGAAACTTTCTGGGGGGAGCCCCGTTGGTTTCCTGAAGCTATCCGGGCTGATATGGATATACTGTATTAGCTTTCTGGAATCAGTCGATGTGCATAGAGTTCATGCCTACCGGGGACCACATGCCAGAACCTGGCTCCCTCAGAGAGGCACAAGGAGCAATGGCCTATAGAAACTCCCATGTGGTTGGGAGCATTCTATATCTGCCATTGACCAGGTCAGGCACCCAGAAAGGTAGGTGCCCCAAAACAAACTCCTATTCTGGTGAAAATATTGCTACCGAAATCCGAACGAGTTGACAGAACTCCCCAAACGAAAATTAGCAAATGAGCATGACGTCATCAGGTTGCTGCGCTGCTGTCTGTGCTACCTTACCACCCCCCCCCTCCCTGGGAGGGGGAAGGGGGAGTCCCAGACCCTCACACCAGCGATCCACCCTTCAGTTCTTGGCTGATGTGATAATGGCAAGGTCTTATGCCTCTGGCTCCTGAATTTGTCTCAGATTCTGTGCCTTGTGGCATGGTCTGTGTCTAAGGGTGGTGTGCAAGCCAGGAGTAATATTCTTCAGTACTTGGGCTGTATGCACCTAGGGTCGCCTTCCCTCGGTGCTTTGTAAGTACTGCCCTTGGGGCTTACGGCCACCTTCCAAAAATCACCTTGGGATCTACCTGTGCTGTGTTTTTTACTGCTCGGTACTTGGCTGCCCTTGGAGTCAACTGACGTTTTTGTTGCCCTTGTTTGCCTCAGGGTAGGAGGTAGTTTTCGTCACTGGTATGATGTACCCCACTGGTAGCGTGGGGTACTGCACAGCTAGTTATCACCTATTATAGCGGCCGGCTCTGTTCCATCTGGATAAGTTGTCCTCTTGTAGGGTTTTTCTTTTGTTTTTGTTTTCCTGCCTGGTGGGTGGGTCTGCCTTTGGTTGGTTTCCCCCTATTTATATTCAGGGTATCTATATATACATATCTGCGTTCTTTGTGGTATCCCCTGCTAGGCCCTCTGTGAGTGGACACGTCCTGGGGGTTCAGCTTTTAGAAGTTTGCTTGGTAGTTTTGGGTGCCGGTTTGCAGGATCCCTGCCTGGGCTTCCCTTAGCTTGTTACTAAGAAACTATGGGAAAACCATGCAGGGGCTCCGAGGTCCGATCCGCTTTATAAAAGTCCTTAATTGTTCCTAGCTGATTATTAAGACGTCTGGCAAACATCCTCTGGATGTTTCCTGCCAGCCTGCAGGAACATCCTGCCAGCCTGCAGGAACATCCTGCCAGCCTGCAGGAACATCCTGCCAGCCTGCAGGAATATCCTGCCAGCATGCAGGAATATCCTGCCAGCCTGCAGGAACATCCTGCCAGCCTGCAGGAACATCCTGCCAGCCAGCCTGCATGCCAGCCAGTCTGCCAGCCAGCCTCACTCTCTGCCTGCCTCCTTCCCTGCCATCCTACTAACGGGTCGAGTGTGTTAGGCTTAAAATTCGGGAGTGAGCTGGTCTCTCCCCCACCATCCCCACCACCAACAACCCCCCCCCCCTACATCCCATACTCTCTCTTCAAGGTCATGCGGTTCAACCACATGACTATCCCTGCCTCCCTCTCTGCCTGCCATCCAGCCTGCCTCCCTCTGCCTGCCATCCAGCCTGCCTCCCTCTCTGCCTGTCATAAAGCCTGCCTCCCTCTGCCTGCCATCCAGCCTGCCTCCCTCTCTGCCTGCCATCCAGCCTGCCTCCCTCTCTGCCTGTCATAAAGCCTGCCTCCCTCTGCCTGCCATCCAGCCTGCCTCCCTCTCTGCCTGTCATAAAGCTTACCTCCCTCTGCCTGCCATCCAGCCTGCCTGCCTGCCATCCAGCCTGCCTGCCTGCCTGTCAGCCTGCCTGCCTGTCAGACTGCCTGCCAGCCTGCCTGCCAGCCTGCCTGCCTGCCTGCCAAAAATATACGATGATGTACATTTAAGAAACAAATCTGGGTCACAGGTTTGTCGAGTATGGTTAGGCTTACGAAGTCAGCTGGTACCTCCCCCACCACCGTCACCCCCTCCAACCCATACACACTCTCTCAAAGGTCACGTGGTTCACCTCGCTGGCAGGCCAGCCTGCCTGCCTGCCTACCTGCCTGCCTGCCTGCCTGCCTGCCTGCCAGCCTGCCTGCCTGCCTGCCAGCCTGCCTGCCAGCCTGCCTGCCTGCCTTTCCCTCCCTCCCTAATTTTCACTACTTCGCTCCCTTCCTGCCTACCTCCTTGCATCTCTCCCTACCTCCCCCTCCCTCCTAGCATCTCTCCCTCCCTTTCTGACTAGTTCTCCCCCTCTCTCATACTGCCTCCCACCTAAGCTCCCTTATCCATCCACCCACCGGTCAGCCATCACTGACGCAATGCGTGCATTTGGAGCCGACATGGTGCACAGATGTTTTTTGATTGTGCAGATATGTAAAACAAAAGCACAGAATGAACATTCCAGCCTTATGACAATTCAAAATAATAGGAATAATAGGCCGTGAATCTGTGAAGTCACAGTGGGCAAACTGGACCATCTCCCACCCACCGCCACAGGCCGGCGCGACGCTTGGCGGACCCCTTCCCGGGTAGCATGACTCCCCAACCCCAATCGGGAAAGTGGAAGTTTCGGATAACTAAAGTTCGGAAACTAAGTGGTGCTCTGTATACCATTTGAAACCCACAGGCTCATACCAAAAAAATAAAATATTTTTTCTTCCTAACCTGTTAATTTGTGTTCACTGATAATGGGAAAAATAATAAAAAAATCGTAAGTGACATAA
>WNGS01066254.1:5713-18222 GCA_020271785.1 Procambarus virginalis | reverse complement strand
CTAAGTATATATCTAATATATATATCTAATATACATATATACATAATTATAGCACCTATATACTAGAGATATATATTATATATATATATCCATTTATACCCATTGTTTCGCGTTCTGTCCTGTGTTGATACTTTCAATACCCTATTAATATCCCCTTGTTATGTCCATTCATCCACTTGTAAACCTCTATCATAGAAGTGTTTTCGTCCCAGTTTTCTATATATGATATAGCATTAGATTTGCAATATCTTTCCAGCCTGCAATGACACCAAGTGCCCTCGACATCCATTCATTTCCCACTCCCTTTCTAGGAATATGCCATATATAATCGGGATTCCTCCCTTGCTCCTAACTAATTCTATTTCTGTCTTGAATTTCTGTATTAGTTCCTCACTTCTAACTCTCCCAACATCATTACCCCCTGCACTAATACAAATAATGGGTTTGTTCCATTTCCCGTCATAATATCTTTCATGTTTCCCACAATATCACCAATACCAGCTCCAGGATAGCAAACCTTAATCTGTTCCCTTTATCTCTGGCACAAAACGTTCTTTCCAAATACCTCACCTGGGAATCTCCCACAACCAAAATTCGCTTCGATCCTCCCTTTTCTCTTGGACACTTTGAGGGACCCGCGCTTCAATGTTCCTCGACGCTATGCCCTTACCTCCATGCTGAACCATAGGTTCACCACAGCACTCGTCCTCCACACATCAAATGCGTTTGATATCCTTATGCTATTAGGTGTCTGTTTTGCCAGGTCTTCTTAAGACCCCTGTCCTTTACAATATGCCAAGATGGGGTCTCTCTAATGCCGGTCTCCTCCTTTGCTTCATCCTGATGTTGTTTAAGCTGCCTTACCTCCTCACGTAGCGAGTCCAGCTCTGTCCTCAGAGCTCCAACCAGACTCACCAGCTCTTTCACCAATCCCTCCATTATTGCTGAATAATGGAGGGATTTTCTTTGACATCAACACCGTATGCCAGATATATTTGTATCCTCATCTTAATCTCATGTAATTGAACCCTTCCAAGTAGACTTTCCTTTACCATAGGTGAAGGACGAGTTTGTATTTATTACTGAATAATTTTTAAGTGTGTTTCTACTGTCCACCATTGCCATTCTCTTTATAATTTCTTCACCCTCTTGGATCATCTTGATTCTTGTTTTTATTTGTTTCAAGGTTAACTGACATACAACATCAACAAGAGTTTTTTTTCGTGGCTCTCTTCGCTATGTCATCAACTACCTCATTCAACCGTATTCCCACATGTGAAGGGATCCACATGAATGTTGACCAGACCAACACTAGAAGTTGAAGGGACGACGTTTCGGTCCGTCCTGGACCATTCTCAAGTCGCTCACAAGCGACTTGAGAATGGTCCAGGACGGACCGAAACGTCGTCCCTTCAACTTCTAGTGTGTGGTCTGGTCAAACATACTTCAGCCACGTTATTGTGACTCTTCGCCTGCATCCACATGAATCTTACTTTATACCCAGTTTTTTCTAATTTCTTAACATTCTCTCTACACTCTATCATAATATTCTGATATACTGGCGTATGCTATTAAAGACTCTAACGCTTCTCTGCTGTCAATAAAGAAGCAGCATTTTTACCACATTGACTACTTCCTGTAATCCTGCTAATACACCTGGAGTTCAGCCTGCATTGAAGAGACATTGTCAGTTAAGCGGCGTCCAATAACAGTATCTACAGTGCCGTTGTCAGTGTAGTCCCTGATCAAGACTCCACATCCTGCCTTCCCATCCCTAGCTACTGACCCATCACAATATACATGCAGAGCGTTTTCTGTAGGCAGTTTTCTAATTATACAATCATATGTCGCCTCAGCTCTCCTATTTCATACATACTTTTTCTTCGGCAAGAGAGTATTACTACATCTACATTACAATCCTCCCATGGTGGTGTGAATTTTCTCTTGGGCACAGCAATACACTCTGTAATAACATCATACGTAATAACATTAGAACATATAGTATTCATATATGCTCTTTTCTTCATCATACATTGTTCATTTCTCCCCACCTTTTGAACCGAGAGGATTAATTCATTAGCTCCCCCACCTCTCATTAATTTTAATGGCAGAGGCTACATTTATCTCTGCAATTCTATCCCCAATACTCTGCAGATTCAACTCCATCCTCATTATCTCAATCACAGCATTTCTTGGGCATCCTAAGATAATTCTCATGGCTTCATTTTGTACCTTCTCCAACTTGCCCATCCTATCTTTACCAAAACAAGAATGACAGGTGAAGCATAATCAATAAGAGATCTTACAGTACTCAAGTATACCATTCGTAGCACAGGGACTCCCACTCCCTTTCCACAGCATGCCAAGGCCTTCAGAGGTTGAATCTTTTCCGACATTGACCCAACAGTCTGTTCATCTCAGCTTCCAAACTCTCATGGGTATATCCAACATATATGCCTAAATATTTATATATATTAACTCTCTATTTTTTACCGTTTTTTCAATTAATGGGCCTCCGACTTACATTCAAGCTTACTTTTGTTTTCCATTACCCACCAGTCCCATATGGTGGACACAGGTTTCCGAATTGTCCAACACTGTTTGAACCTTTGAAATATTTTTGCCCTGAACAAAATATCATCGGCATATATGATCGGAGTTACCCCATTTGAGTATCTCTCAGACGCTATCTTCTTCATTAATACATTAAACAGAGTGGGACTCAACACTCCTCCCTGAGGTGTACCGAGTTCAGAAGATCTCACACCTGACATACAAGAGTGCCAGAGTCATAGAAGGTAGCTAATGTGGTAATAATTTTTAAGAAAGGAGATAAATCACTTGCGTCAAACTATCGGCCAATAAGCCTAACGTCTATTGTGAGAAAGTTACTTGAATCGATAATTGCAAATACAATTCGTTTTCATCTTGAAAAACATAAATTAATAAAAGAGTCGCAACATGGTTTTACAAATGGTCGTTCATGTTTAACAGATTTGCTATCTTTTTATTCCAGCATAGTTGAGGCAGTTGATAGTGGTAAGGATTGTGATGTTGTGTACCTTGACTTTAGCAATGCTTTTGATACAGTGCCACATGAAAGACTGATTAAAAAAATAGAGGCTCGTGATATTGGGGGTGCTATATTAAGTTGGATTAGGGCATGGCTATTCAAAGGAAACAGAGAGTTAGTATAAATGGGGTTAAGTCAGAGTGGGATAATGTTGTTAGTGGAGTGCCTCAAGGCTCTGTCCTGGGACCTCCGTTGTTTATAATATATATAAATGATTTAGATTCAGGTTTGAGTAGCAACATTTGCAAATTTGCAGATGATACAAAAATCGGTAGGGAAATTAACACGAAAGAAGACTCGCTATCACTTCAAGTTGATCAAAATAGGGTTTTGAAATGGTCAAAAGATTGGCAGATGCAGCTTAATGCTGATAAATGTAAAGTTCTGAGGCTAGATAATGATGATAGAGTTACAAGATACGAGCTTGATGGTGTTGAAATTGCGAAGTCGGATTGCGAAAGGGATCTGGGAGTTATGATTAGTAACAATTTAAAACAAAAGGATCAATGCCTGAATGTTCGTAACAAGGCAAATATGACACTGGGATTTATTAATCGATGCGTTAGTAACAAGACACCTAGTGTTGTTCTTCAGTTATATCTGGCTCTGGTTAGGCCCCATTTAGATTATGCAGTTCAGTTTTGGTCGCCGTACTATAGAATGGATATAAATTCACTTGAACGTATCCAGCATAAGATGACTAAGTTAATTCCCCAAATTAAAAATCTTTTCAGTTTTGGTCGCCGTACTATAGAATGGATATAAATTCACTTGAACGTATCCAGCATAAGATGACTAAGTTAATTCCCCAAATTAAAAATCTTTCATATGAAGAAAGATTAACAAAGCTTAAGTTGCATTCACTGGAAAAGCGAAGAGTTAGGGTGACATGTTAGAGGTTTACAAGTGGATGAATTGACATAACAAAGGAGATATTAATAGGGTATTAAAAGTATCAACACAAAACAGAACGCGAAACAATGGGTATAAATTGGATAAGTTTCGATTTAGGAAAGACTTGGGTAAATACTGGTTCGGTAACAGGGTTGTTGGTTTGTGGAACCAGTTGCCGCGAGACGTGGTGGAGGTGGGGTCCCTCGATTGTTTCAAGTGTGGGTTGGACGTGTTTATGAGTGGGATTGGGTGGTTATAAATAGGAGCTGCCTCGTATGGGCTAATAGGCCTTCTGCAGTTACCTTTGTTCTTATGTTCTTATGTTCTCATGTTCTTAAGGCACTCTGCCTGACTCTAATTATTTATTAAATATGGAGGACAATGGATCGCAAAGCTCCTCTTTGCATTCTTTATTCACCCTGGCAAACACTTCATCCGGCCCTGGGGATTTGTTTGGTTTGAATTTTACCATCTGTTTAATAACATCATCCCTGGTAACTGTTAGAGTGGTCAACCTGTCCTCGTCCCCACCCACATATACTCGTTCGGGTGAAGGCATAGAGTTAAGTTCTTCTTTAGGAAATACAGAGATAAAATATTTATTTAAAATACTACTCATCTCTTTATCATTATCTGTTATCTGACCTGTCTCGGTTTTTAATGGACCTATCCTTTCCCTTTCCTTTGTTTGATATAACTGAAAAAAAACTTTAGGAACTGCCTTTGCTTGGCCTGCTATACGAACTTCATTGTTTCCTTTTGCTCTCATTATCTCTTTTTAACGTTTCTAACCAGTTGTGCGAATTTTCGTTCTAAACTGACTTCCCCATTCTTAATCATTTGTACCATGCTCTCTTTCTACCTATTACGTTTTTCAGATTATTTGTTATTCATTTCGGGTCATTTGTATTTGATCTATTCAATTTGTAAGGTATACTACTTTTCTGTGCTTTGTGTGTGCCAACCTTCATATACGTATATAACCTAATAAATATTTGAGATAAAGAAAACAAATACATTTTCTTTCGTGTACCTGACTCCCCATCCCATCCCAAGTGCGCCTGACCTCTTCCCTGGGCTATATAGGCCTCATGTATAGGCGCTTTCTCCTCATAGTTCAATTCCGCTTGTTTACCCTAAGCCTGCAAGGACGCGTTCGAGTCCCGAGTAAAGAGTAAGGAGACCTCACCTGTGTCAGGTGATTCAGTGTTTAATTAATATTTGTTGTTGTTGTTTCAGATTTAGATACTCAGAACGAAGTGTCCATGTAGCACGGGCTACATGGACACTCAATTACATGCCAGTAACTGAGTTCGGTTATTTGCAATAAACTTGTTCCTGTGATATTTGGGTCTAACTTTAAAATGGAGGAGGGGATTCCTCCTTTTTCCCTGTTTATTGATTGCTTCTGTACATTAACATTATGTTGGAGGCGGATGTAGATGCAGAATGTTCACTAGTGAGTCCCATTCCTCAACAGCTTTTCTAATCATTGTAGTCGCGGTGGAATGTGCATCTAATGCAGCTGCTGTCGATGATTAATGTTGAGTTTGATGCGCAGGGCTTCAGTAGCTTCACATTCCAGTAAGTAGTGCAACAGTGGCGCCTGCTTCTATTTCACAGATGTGACACTCTTTAACTATTGGGTTCATTACCTCCCAGCAGCACTTGTAACCAAGCCTGAGTCTGTGTATGGCTACTGCAATGTCTCTGGATATTTTTTTGCCAGGCTTGAAAGAGGAGTAACCAGTGGCTTGTTCGTATCATATCGCAGTGGATCTTCCTTCCGCTACTCTGGCTCTGTGGCGACTTTTGATAGTTGAGAATATCTTCTTCTTGATTTACTCCTTAAGCTGTGAAAAAAATTGGAAGCATTTGAACCTGTACAACAGGTAGAGCAGCGGCAGTTTTTGCTAGTGCTGCTGTCGTGAGTCTGCCTTTTCATTACCATCTATGTGACTTGGTACCCAATTTAGGGTGATTGACAGCCTTAGAGTATGGGCTTCTTTTCCTATTTGTTGAATTTCTGTGAGGAGTTGTATATTATCTCTGTGCTGACTGGATAACAATGATTGGAGCGAAGATTTAGAGTCGGTATGAATGATGACATCATGTAAATTATTCTCCATTGTACAGTTTATTGTTTCTTTCAGGGCATATAATTCTGTTTGCAATGTTGAGCACCCACTATTCATGCTCCAGTAAGCTTCATGGTTGGTAGTGTAAACTGCTGCCCCAGCAGAACCTCTTTCTTGATCAACTGATCCGTCTGTGAAGATGTGAGTCGTTGTAGGTCTAGAGATAGTTTCCATTTGTTGTTCTATTACTTCCTTGAGCCTCTGCGGGTCACATGCTGATTTTTTTAACTGGTAATCCTTCAATGATTATCTTTAGATTCGATTCTTCCCATGGAGGAGGCTATCGAAAGTGTTGATATGGTCTATCTTCCCGCTTGTTTTTAATGGTCCATTTTAGGGCCATTTTTCTCTAAAATCTTATGACCACATTATCCATCCATGAGCTTGTTCTATATTGTAGGTTTTTCTGAAAGGATCTCTGAATGCTGTCTTTGATTGACAACCTGGCGGTTGTTCCAGTAAGTTTTCTTATTATGGTGGCTATCCTTTGTTTCATCCTGTTTCCTAATGCTGGTAAATTGGTCCCATTCTAAGGTTCTCTCTACGCGTCCATATAGGTGCTCCCAGCATTGTTCTCAGAGCATCATTTTGAGACACTTCCAGTTTCTCCCATTGGTTATCACTGAGGGATGTAAGAGCAGGGGCAGCATAGTCAATGAGTGACCTAACTGCTTGAACGTAGTACATTTTGAGTACTGGTAGAGATGCACCCTCTCTGGTCTGGTGAGGGAGCGCAAAGTTGAGTTTCTGGCTTTACATCGTTGCCGAAGATATTCAATTTCTTGAGTGAATTTCAACTGTTTGTCTATTATGGGTCCTAGGTATTGAAAAGAGGTAACCCACTCAATTTCATGTCCTTGTATTTCGAGTCTGTCTTGTATTGTCTTGAGTTCTCATTTTAACGGCCATAGCTTTTGTTTTATTGCTGTTTATTTTCACTGCTATGCGTTCCGCTTCCCTGCTGATAATATCTAGGCATTTTTGTGCATGGTTCCTTGCGCCTTTGCCATTGATGATGACCACAAAGTCGTGTGCGTGGTTAAGAAGTTTGGCTTTTTGTAGCTTCAGCTTCATGAATTGTTCCATGAGACAGTTGAAGAGGAAGGTGCTAAGTATTCCTCCCTGCGGAGTTCGTGATTTGCTGATCTATGTATAGCATTTACTAAATCATAGGTGTTGTCAGGAGGAGTGTAGTTTTGATGCCAAGTTTCGAGAGCTTCTTGAAACTTCGTCCAATCTGCCTTGATCCGGGCTCGGGAGCTGGAGGTCTAGGAGGTAGTGCTATATTAATAACTGTTTTTGTAGCAAAGTGGTCACTGGTCAGAACATGATCAACTGACCAATGACACAACTCATAAATACTGGTGGAAACAATCGTGAGATCCAGCTTTCCCCCACCAGTGTGGGTTGGTTCCGTGGAATTAAGCAGACTGATTTCCGGCACTTCATTTAAAAGGAGTTTAATATGTCTTCAGTTGGCGTCGGTTCTTGGTGATCAAGTTCACCAAGAATCAAGTTCAAGAAATTCACTATGAGCTTTGAAGTCGCCAGAGATGATAGTAGGTGTAGTGAATGCTATTTCAAAGTTTGCTGAGAAATCCATGTCGCATTCTTTATGGCTCTTGTACAGATGGAAAGCATTGAGTTCCTCATAGTGAGATTAACTCCCATAATTTCAACGTTCTCGCCACAGTTGGGCAGGTCTGTCATTGCCGTGGCATTGATATGATTTCTTACTAGAATTGATATGCCTCCTTGTGCCATAGGACAGTGGAAACCTTGATATCCTGGGATATTGATATATCTTTCAGTCCTGGTGAAGTAGAACAATATCAATGCTGTAGAACAATAATCAATGCATTATGAAGCACTGCTCTGAGTGTTTGTGCTTTGTTTTTGAATCCTTGAATATTCCATTGTATTATTTTGAGATTGTCCATTTTTCTGTTATAGTGGAATCATTGAGTCCATGGTTTTTACAGTGCTGATTTTACCGACGGCTTGTGTCTTCTTGACTGGGGTGGAGACTTTTTTTCGTGGTGGCTGAGAAGGCTCTTGGTTGGGTTGAAGTTGAAGCGTCTTTGCTACATCCAGCTACTGGGGCATTTGATGATGTAGGGATCATCATTTCTGCTTGGGAGATCTTAGAGGCAATAGCAGGTTATATTAGTTTTGCTGCCCTGATCTATTCTGTTGCCTTGTGGAGTAGTGCTTCTTCGTTTCCTCCAGTTATTGGAGGCCCTGTCCTTGCTCAGAATAGAAGGAATTGGTGCGTTAGATTGATTCTGATCTTCATTTATTCGGACTTGCCGAGGAGTGTACTCCTGGCGTTTTACCGAAGGTCTGGTCGATTGTGATCTTGAAAGTGTGACTTTGGGTTGCTGGGTTGATCCGAAAGCTAGTATTCTTTTTACCCTTTCCGGACATCGTTTGTTCCAGGCGTGGTGTGTCTAATATTACTCTATGCTCTATATATAGACGGTCTTCAAGGAAACATCCGAAAAAAATGATCTAATAAGCAACCTGACGTGGACAACATCATCTGATTAAGGATTATTAAGAAGTGTTGATAATGTTGTTGTTTTCCCATTCCTAAACGGCTTTTCTAACCATTTTAGTGGTGGAATGTGCATCTAATGCAACTGCTGTTGTTGGGTTAATGTTGAGTTTGATGTGCAAGGCTTCACATTCCAGTAAGTAGTGCAATGGTGGTGCCTCTGCTTCTTTTCCACAGATATGACACTCTTTAACTATTGGGGTCATTACCACCCAGCAGCACTTGTAACCAAGTCTGAGTCTGTCTATGGTTCTGTCCAATGTCTCTGGATATAATTTTACCAGGCTTGAAATAGGAGTAGCCAGTGGCTTGTTTGTACACATCCTAGATGTGTGGTATTGGGTAGCGATCCGGCAGAGTACGAACGTTGAGTGCGAGTAGAGTACGTTGATTATCTATGAACGTAAAATCCCTTGTACAGCCCCAGGGCTCCCTGGGGCTGTTTTCGGGACCATATTACCTGGTTGATGGGGTTCTGGGAGTTCTTTTACTCCCCAAGCCGGCCCGAGGCCAGACTTGTCTTGTGAGAGTTTGGTCCACCAGGCTGTTGCTTGGAGCGGCCCGCAGGCCCACATACCCACCACAGCCCGGTTGGTCCGGCACTCCTTGAAGGAAACAATCTAGTTTCCTCTTGAAGATGTCCACGGTTGTTCCTGTAATATTTCTGATACTCGCTGGTAGGAAACTGGCTGGCTGGCTCGTTGAACAACCGTGGACTTCTGATGTTTATACGGTGGTCTCTGATTGTGCCTATGGCACCTCTGCTCTTCACTGGTTCTATTCTGCATTTTCTTCCATGTCGTTCACTCCAGTACGTTGTTAGTTTACTGTGTAGATTTGGGACCTGTCCCTCCAGTATTTTCCATGTGTTATTATTTGTTCTCTCTCGTCTCCTTTCTAGTGAGTACATTTGGAGAGGTTTGAGTCGATCCCAATAATTTAGGTGCTTTATCGCGTCTATGCGTGCCGTATATGGAGAGGTGAAGCCCATGAACTGTTCGAAGGGCGAACTGTTCGATTATTCGAACAGTTTGATTATTCCTGCCTCCTGTAGCTTGTTGAATTCAGCACGTGCTACCGCCAATCGTTCCGGTGCCAGGCGGCGTGGTCTGGCGAAGGTAGATGCTCCCGTTGTAGTAATGTGATGCGTAATCGTATGTTGCACTTCTGGTCGAGGGCTGGCGGGGTCGGTCACATCTTTGAATTCATTCAGGAGTGCTTGAAGTTCCGTAGATGCGACTGGGGTGACGCTGTTAACCTGTGTAGAGATACTAGAAGAGGCTCGAAGGGGATCCCAACGGCAGTACTGCACCTACCGTTGGGATCCACAATAAGTCGATGGTGTTTCAGGAAATCCCATCATGATTTCCCTCCAGCACCGCCGGCCACCTTATCTCCCCACTCCCCCCCCCCCACTCCTTACTACCTGGCCTAGTTTGCTGAGAACTGAGAGTAAGGCAATTGTTGGCACGTGGTACAAGCTAAAACTGGCTTAATGCTGGACACAGTTCCTCAAGGAAACGGTTGGGTACGTTTGAGGTTGATAGAAACGGTTGGGTATGTTTACTACCACCTAATGACTCTGTTCATCTGGAAGGTGGTATCCAGGAGTTGGTCAGCTAGTTGTGTGGTTGCATCCTGGGGAGGGGTCAGCAGGTCGAATATGTTGGCGGCGGAGGGGGAGGAGGACTAAGCCTAACATGTATTTACCTGAGGACCACAAACACACTAGTGACCTGGACGAGGACAGGAAGCTGTCGGCTTGTCAATGGTCCCTCCATTTGCTCAGATTATTTTTCAGCTGAATTTTATAATTCAATAGAGTTTTGAATTCAATAGTTTCAATATAATTCAATAGAGTTTCAATATAATTCAATAGATTTTAATATAATTCAATAGTTTTTAATTCTACTGAACTCAATATTGGCGAGGATTAGGTGAGTACTTAAGACAGGGTACAGTCAAATGAATATAGTCAACAAAACTCATTTCCCAATTGTTAAAACTGTATGCTTTCTTAGATTAGGTTTTCTTACCTAAGATTGGGTTGACTACGGTTAGATAGGATAAGGTCAAGTAGATTTTAAAATCCATTGGTGACCCTATTTGGGTATAAGGTGATTTTCATCCCACCTTGAATACTCCCTTCAATTTTGATCACCATATTACAAAAAACATTGATTCCTTCAAAACCTCACCTCTTAAAGTGACTCACTGTCTTCTGTTGCTTAGGTACTCCCTTATCCATTGGAGTACTTTCCTTTTTACTCCTGCCTACATCTCCAGCTTATGTACTGGAGATGCAGTACATAACTGTGTCAGAGGATTTCTGGTAATCCAAAAATATGAAGTTTGCCCCCCACCCCAGGCCTTATTTTTGTCGCCTGGTTGCAGAATTCAACTAATCCTGTGAGGCAAAATTTGCTTTACCATTTGTGTATAAGACTTGCCATTATATAACCCTGCCCACCAAACACTCCATAAAACTATGACATTGCTACAACCAACTACAACACTTAACAATTGTAACAATCAATATAGCAAGTTGTAACAACGTTGTAATATGTCATAAATATGTCATAAAAACGTTATAACAAGATGTAACAACTTTATTACAAATTGTAACAAGGGAATTATAGTGACAGTTATGTGTGTGTTTGCTGGGTGATGCCTGTCTGTACTGCAGCCTCTATGTACCATGTGATTTTGACCCTAATATTTATTAAAGCCTGCTAAGTTATGGTATTAATTAATAACGTAAAATCCCTTAAATTCTGTCGGTACATAGCGGCCACCTCCCATCTACAGTATTCAATATAATACTTTATCTTGTTTCAGGTAACGAAGAAAAACTAAAGGCAAAAAGAGGCAGATTGTTTGATAAACTGAAAGGAAAAATACAAGCAAATAGTTATACTGACACCAGAACATCAGGTCCACCACCAGAATCGTGAGTAGTTGTCATATAATTTCCGTAATTACTAAATATGGAATAATGAATTTACCATTCATTATTCAGAACTGAACTCTGAATATTCCTGTGTGGTTTTTATTTGTAACTGCTCTCCACCATCATATGGTACATATGTGTTCATGTGTACTCTTAGATTTACTTATACATTAACTACCAGGTGTATTCTACTCTGATTTGATATTTCCGCATTACTGTACCGTAAAATCATTTCTAAAGCAAAGATTGAATTTTATTATATGTAATGCTGGTAGTTGTCAGGAATGTAATTGTGGGTGTTCATTTTACTCAAACAGTTCAGTTTCAATATGTTTGGAGAGTCGCTGCAGCCACGGCGTCTCAACACCCACTACCGCTGCTACTCTGTCTCCATGTTCCCCGGAGACAAGCAGGCTGTGGAGAATGGTGGCAAAAGTAAGTGTGAAATTTAGTCAACGTTTATGAAACAAATATCAGTTGGCACTTAGCAAATTGCACCTTAATAAGCTTATTTATATTTTACCTGGATATTATATTTACCAGTACAGTATACTTTTGAAATGTGATATTTTCTGTAGTTATTCTGTTAATAAATTTATCCATAAATTATTAAATTTACGATTAAAGAGGGGAAATAATTCTTCTTTGCACATTGACAAGCAGTTATACTTGCTTGTCAACATAATTGTTCTCGTATTTATGATTTCACAATAATATACAGTGTTTCTATTTCTGTTTTCAGTTATTATGCCCCCTTCAGCTTTGGCTGCCCTAACACGTCATACTATTGTGTACCCAATGCTATTCAAGCTTACAAACCAACAGGCAAATAGACACACGCATTGTGGAGTACTGGAGTTTGTGGCAGACGAGGGAAAAGTGTATATTCCCTATTGG
>WNGS01066248.1:0-12362 GCA_020271785.1 Procambarus virginalis | reverse complement strand
GTCATCAGAGAGGAACAGTGGCCATCATAGAGGAACAGTGGTCATCTGACAGGAACAGTGGCCATCAGAGGTTACCTCGGGCCATCAGAGAGGACCAGTGGCTATTGGAGGGGAACAGTGACCTTCAAAGAGGAACAGTGGTCATCAGAGTGGAACAGTGGTCATCAGAGAGAAACAGTGGTCATCAGAGAGAAAAGAGGTATCAGAGGAAAGAATGGCCATTAGAGAGGAACACTGGTCATCAGAGGAGAGAATTGTGACCATCAGAGAGGAACAGTGACCATCAGAGAAGAACAGAAGCCAACAGAGGTCAACTTGGCAATCAAAGAGGAACAGTGGCCATCAGAGAGGAACAGTGGCCACCAGAGAGGAACAGTGGTCATCAGAGAGGACAGTAACTATCAGAGGATTTCTGGCCATCAGAGAGGAACAGTGGCCATCAGAGGTGAACTCTGGCTCTCAGAGAGGAACAATGGTCATCAGAGTGAACTGTGGCCATCATAGAGGAACAGTGGCCATCAGAGAGGAATAGTGGCTATCAGAGGTAAACGCTGGCCCTCAGAGAGGAACAAGTCATAAGAGGTGAACTGTGGCCATCAGAGTGGAACAGTGGTCATCAGAGGAGGAACATGGTCATCAGATTAGGAACAGTAGTCATCGGAAAGGAATAGTGCCATCAGAGGTTAAATATGGCGATCAGAGGGGAACAATGGCCATCAGATGGAAAATTGGTCACAAAAAGACGAACAGTGGCCATCAGAATGAACAGTGGTCATCAGTGAGGAACAGCGATCATTAGAGAAGAACAGTGGTCCTCAGAGAGGACAGTGGTCATCAGAGAGGAACCGTGGCCATCAGAGAGGAACAGTGGTCATCAGAGAAGAACAGAGATCATCAGGGAGAAACAGTGGGCATCAGAGAGGAACAGTGGCCATCAGAGAAGAACAGAGATCATCAGGGAGAAACAGTGGGCATCAGAGAGGAACAGTGGCCATCAGAAGTGAACTCTGACCATCAGAGAAAAACAGTAGTCATCAGAAGTGAATTCTGGCAATCAGAGAAGAACAGTAGCCATCAGAGAAGAACAGTAGCCATCAGAAGTGAACTCTGGCCATCAGAGAAAAGCTGTTGGCAATCAGAGAGAAACATTGGCAATCAGAGGTGAACTCTGGCCATCAGAGAAAAGCTGTTGGCCATTAGAGAGGAACAGTTGCCATCAGAGGTGAACTCTGGCCATCAGAGAAGAACAGTAGCCATCAGAAGTGAACTCTGGCCATCAGAGAAAAGCTGTTGGCCATCAGAGAGGTGTAACACTGTAAAGGTGTTTGGGTTAGTTTTATTTAATATATAGGTATAGTTCAATGAGTCACAGACAAGGATTTGAGAGTCGCCAGCGTGTCGGCTGGATCTCACCCTCAAGTGTTGATACCACCGAGATGACGTCAGGTCAAGCGAATCACACCTGGCTCCCGCTAATCTTATAATCGTAGCCGGGAAGCCTTCAAACATGCCGACGTTTAAGGAGTGGCTGGTAGAGTGCCTGAGGCTATCTACTGTGGGCGGAGTAAGTTAGGTCTCCCAATATATACTCGGAGAGCTATCGATTCAGGAGAGAAGGAAACAGTGGACGTCAGAGAGGAACAGTGGCCATCGGAGATGAACAGCGCCTTCAGAGAAGAACAGTGGTCATCAAAGAGCAACAGAGGTCATCAGAGAGGAACAGTGATCATCACAGAGGATCAGTGGCCATCAAAGGTTAACTCTTGCAATCAGAGAGGACCATTCGCTATCAGAGAGGAACAGAGGCCTTCAGAGAGCAACAGAGGCCATCAAAGAGAAGAAACAGTGGTCACCAGAGCGGAACAGTGGCCATCAGAGAGGAACTGTGGCCATCAGAGAGGAACAGTAGTCATCAGAAAGGAACAGTGGCCATCAGAGAGAAACAGTGGATATCAAAGAAGAAAAGTTTTCATCAGAGAGGAACAGTGCCTATCAGTTGCCATCAGAGGTGAACTCTGGCCATCAGAGAAGACCAGTGGCCATCAGAGAAGAACAGTGGCAATCAAAGGGGAACAGTGACTATCAGAGATGAGTAGTGGCCTTCAGAGAGGAACAGTGGCCATCAGAGAGAAATAGTTGTCATCAGAGATGAACAGTGGCCATCATTGAGGAACAGTGGTTATCAGAGAGGAACAATGGTCATTTGAGAGGAACAGTGGTCATCAGAGAGGAACAGAGGCCGTCAGAGGTTAACTCTGGCCATCAGAGAGGAACAGTGGCTGTCGGAAAGGAACAGTAGCCTTCAGAGTGGAACAGTGGCCATCAGAGTGGAACAGTGGCCATCAGAAAGAAACCGAGGACATCAGAGAGAAAGAGATGTCATTAGAAGGAACAGTGGCCATCAGAGAGGAACAGTGGTCATCATACTGGAACAGTGGTCATCAGAGAGGAACAGTGTTCATCAGAGAGGATCAGTGGCCATCAGAGAGGAACAGTGGCAATCGGGGAGGAACAGTGGCCTTCAGAGAGGAACAGTGGTCATCACAGAGGAACAGTGGTCATCAGAGAGGAACAGTGGCTATCAGATAGGATCAGTGGTCATCAGAAAGGAAGAGTTATCATCAGAGGGGAACTGTGCCCATCATAGGGGAATAGTGGCCATCAGAGGTTAACTCTGGCTATCAAAGAGGAACAGTGACTATCAGAGATGAGTAGTGGCCTTCAGAGAGGAACAGTGGCCATCAGAAAGAAATAGTGGTCATCAGAGAGGAACAGTGGCCATCATTGAGGAACAGTGGTCATCAGAATGGAACAGTGACCATCAGAGACGAACAGTGGTCATCAGATAGGAACAGTTATCATCAGAGAGGAACTGTGCCCATTAGAGGGGAACAGTGTCCATCAGAGAGGAACAGTGGTCATCAGAGTGGAACAGTGGCCATCAGAGGGTAACTCTGGCTATCAAAGAGGAATAGTGACTATCAGAGATGAGTAGTGGCCTTCAGAGAGGAACAATGGACATCAGATAGAAATAGTGGTCATCAGGGAGGAACAGTGGCCATCATTGAGGAACAGTGGTCATCAGAGAGGAACAGTGGTCATCTGAGAGGAACAGTGGTCATCAGAGAGGAACAGTTATCATCAGAGAGGATCTGTGCCCATCAGAGGGGAACAGTGGCTATCAGAGAGGAACAGTGGACATCAGAGAGAAATAGAGGTCATCAAAGATTAACTGTGGTCATCAGAAAAGAATACAGGTCATAAGAGAGGAACAATGGCCATCAGAGGCTAACTCTGGCCATCAGAGAGGAACAGTGGCTATCGGAGAGGAAAAGTGGCCTTCACAGAGGACCACACTTCCTCTCTGGTCATCAGAGAGGAACAGTGGCCTTCAAAGAGGAAAAGTGTCCAACAGAGAGGAACATTGGCCATCAGAGAGGAAGAGTGTCAATCAGAGAAGAACAGTGGCCATCAGCTAGGAACAGAGGTCATCAGAGCGGAACAATAGCTATCAAAGAGGAAAAGTGGCCACAAGAAAGGAACAGTGGCCATCAGAGATGAACAGTGGCTTTCAGAGATAAACAAAGGTCGTCAGAGAGGAACAGTGGTCATCAGAGAGGAACAGTGGTCGTCAGAGAGGAACAGTGGCGATCAGAGATCAACAGAGGCCTTCAGAGAAAAACAATGATCATCAGAGAGGAACAGTGGCCATCAGAGAGGAACAATGGACATCAGAGAGGGACAGTGGTCATCAGAAAGGAACAGTGGCCATCTTAGAGAAACAGTGCCTAGCAGAGAGGAAAAGTGGCCATGAGAGAAGAACAGTGGTCATCAGAGAGAACCAGAGGTCAGCAGAGAAGAACAGTGGTCATCAGAGAGAAACAGAGGTCATCAGAAAAGAACAGTGGCCATTTTAGAGAAAGAGTGCCCATCAGAGAGGAACAGTGGCCATGAGAGATAAACAGTGGTCATCAGAGAGAAACACAGGTCATCACAGAAGAACAGTGGTCATCAGAGAGGAACAGTGGCCATCAGAGGTTAACTCTGGCCATCATAGAGGAACAGTGGCCATCGGAGATGAACAGCGCCTTCAGAGATGAACAGTGGTCATCAAAGAGCAACAGAGGTCATCAGAGAGGAACAGTGATCATCTGAGAGGATCAGTGGCCATCAAAGCTTAACTCTTGCAATCAGAGAGGACCATTGGCTATCAGAGAGGAACAGAGGCCTTCAGAGAGCAACAGAGGCCATCAAAGAGAAGAAACAGTGGTCATCAGAGCGGAACAGTGGCCATCAGAGAGGAACTGTGGCCATCAGAGAGGAACAGTGGCCATCAGAGAAGAACTGTGGCCATCAGAGAGGAACAGTGGTCATCAGAGAGGAACAGTGGCCATCAGAGAGAAACAGTGGATATCAAAGAAGAAAAGTGGTCATCAGAGAGGAACAGTGCCTATCAAAGAGGAACAGTGGTCATCAGAGGTTAACTCTGGCCATCAAAGGGGAACAGTGACTATCAGAGATGAGTAGTGGCCTTCAGAGAGGAACAGTGGCCATCAGAGAGAAATAGTTGTCATCAGAGAGGAACAGTGGCCATCATTGAGGAACAGTGGTCATCAGAGAGGAACAATGGTTATCTGAGAGGAACAGTGGTCATCAGAGAGGAACAGAGGCGGTCAGAGGTTAACTCTGGCCATCAGAGAGGAACAGTGGCTGTCGGAGGGGAACAGTAGCCTTCAGAGATGAACAGTGGCCATCAGAGAGGAACAGTGGCCATCAGACAAAAACCGAGGACATCAGAGAGAAAGAAATGTCATCAGAAGGAACAGTGGCCATCAGAGAGGAACAGTGGCCATCAGAGGGGAACAGTGGTCACCAGAGAAGAACAGTGGTCACCAGAGAAAAACAGTGGTCATCAGAGAGGAACAGTAGCCATCAGACAGGAACAGTGGATATCAGAAAGGAACATGGGCCATCAGAGCGTAACTCTAGCCATCAGAGAGGAAGAGTGGCTATCAGAGAGAAACAGTGGTCATCAGAGAGGAACAGTGGCCCTCATAGAGGAACAGTGGTGATCAGAGAGGAACAGTGGTCATCAGAGAGGAACAGTGGTCATCAGAGAGGAACAGTGGCTATCAGAGCTTAACTCTAGCCATCAGAGAGGAAGAGTGGCTATCGAGGAGGGACAGTGGCCTTCAGAGAGGAACAAAGGCCAACAGAGAGAAGAAACAGTGGTCATCAGAGAGGATCAGTAGCCAACAGAGAGAAACAGTAGCCATCAGATAGGAACAGTGGTCATCAGAGAGGAACAGTGACCATCAGAGAGGAACAGTGGACATCAGAAAGGAAGAGTTATCATCAGAGAGGAACTGTGCCCATCAGAGGGGAATAGTGGCCATCAGAGAGGGGCAGTGGTCATCATAGTGGAACAGTGGCCATCAGAGGTTAACTCTGGCTATCAGAGAGGAACAGTGACTATCAGAGATGAGTAGTGGCCTTCACAGAGGAACAGTGGCAATCAGAGAGAAATAGTAGTCATTAGAGAGGAACAGTGGTCATCATTGTGGAACAGTGGTCATCAGAATGGAACAGTGACCATCAGAGAGGAACAGTGGTCATCAGAGAGGAACAGTTATCATCAGAGAGGAACTGTGCCCATCAGAGGGGAACAGTGGCTATCAGAGAGGAACAGTGGTCATCAGAGAGAAACAGAGGTCATCAAAGATGAACTGTGGTCATCAGAGAGGAATACAGGTCATAAGAGAGGAACAATGGCCATCAGAGGCTAACTCTGGCCATGAGAGAGGAATACAGGTCATCAGAGAGGAACATTGGCTATCAGAGGCTAACTCTGGCCATCAGAGAGGAACAGTGGCTATCGGAGAGGAAAAGTGACCTACACAGAGGACCACACTTCCTCTCTGGTCATCAGAGAGGAACAGTGGCCTTCAAAGAGGAAAAGTGTCCAACAGAGAGGAACATTGGCCATCATAAAAGAACACCGGGCATCAAAGGTTATCTCTGGCCATCAGAGAGGAAGAGTGTCCATCAGAGACGAACAGTGGCCATCAGAGAGAGACATTTGTCATCAGAGAGGAACAGTTATTATCAGAGAGGAACTGTGCCCATCACAGGGGAACAGTGGCCATGAGAGAAGAACAGTGGTCATCAGAGTGAAACAGAGGTCATCAGAGATGAACAGTGGTCATCAGAGAGGAATACAGGTCATCAGAGAGGAACAATGGTCATCAGAGAGGAAAAGTGGCCATAATAGAGGAACAGTGGCTATCAGAGAGAAACAGTGGCATTCAGAGTTAAACAGAGGTCGTCAGAGAGGAACAGTGGCCATCATAGTGGAACAGTGGTCATCAGAGAGGAACAGTGTCCATTAGAGAGGAACAATCATCATCAGGGGTGAACTCAAGCAATCAGAAAGGAACAGCGGTCTTCAGAAGAGAACAGTGGCCATCAGAGAGGAACAGTGGCCATCAGAGAAGAACAGAGGTCATCAGAGTGGAACAGTGCCTATCAGAGAGGAACAGTGATCATCAGATATGAACAGTGGTCATCCAAGTGCAACAGAGGTCATCAGAGAGAAACAGTAGTCATCAGAGAGGAACCGTGATCATCAAAGAGGATCAGTGGCCATCAAAGGTTTACTCTGGCAATCAGAGAGGAACATTGGCTATCAGAGAGAAACAGTGGCCGTCAGAGAAGAACAGTTACCATCAGAGAGGAACAGTTGCCATTAGAGAGGAACAGTGGCTATCATAGAGGAACAGTGGTCATCGGAGAAAAACAGTGGTCATCAGAGAGGAACAGTGGCCTTCAGAGGTTATTTCTGCCATCAAAGAGGAACAGTGGCCATCATAGAGGAACAGTGGTCATCAGAGAGAGAACAGTGGCCATCAGAGAGGAAGAGTGGCAATCGGAGAGGAACAGTGGCCTTGAGAGAGGAACAGTGGTCATCGGAGAAAAACAGTGGTCATCAGAGAGGAACAGTAGTCATCAGAGAGGAACAGTGGCCATCAGAGGGAAACAGAGGCCATGAGAGAGAAGCAGTGGTCATCAGAGAGGAACAGTGGCCATCAGAGGGGAACAGTGTCCATCAGATAGAAGCAGTTGTCATCAGAAAGGAATAGTGTCCATCAATCCCTTATTGTAATACAATCCCTTATTGTAATACAAGCGAATTAATATATCAGTGTTATAACCCAAGTAACTGGCAACTGACGGCCTCCAGCCGCGGCCTGGGACAACAAGTGTCAACGGTACAGCCTCTGGGACCCTCCCTCACCCTCGACCGTGTGATAAGTACTGACCATACTGTAGAACGAATAATCATATATACTTTACAAACATACAGTATACATATAATATTATAAATATATAGATATATACAACAAAACAAGGCAAAATGGGAGTAAATAAACAAATTTGTGGCCACTGTAACATCTCCTTAAAGTCGAAGGCAACGGGAATTGAATGTTATATCTGTAAGAATAGATTCCATTCGGCTTGTGCAGGAGTGAGTAACACTGCGGCACTGAGAGCTGGCCACTTGCTCTGGGTGTGTAAACATGACCAGCCAGCTTGGAATATCCTAAAAACCTTCTAGATAACATGACGCATGAACGGAAAACATCGTTCATTGGAAGCCTACCAGCCATCCAGAAGGAGTGGGAAAGGAACAACAATTGTAATATACCAGGGGCGGAGGCTATAGTCAGGGATGAAACTGAGGCTGAAACTCAGGAAGTTGTAAACTCTGACTCAGTAGGCCCGGATGTGGATGACAGTAAACTAGAAAGTGTAACAGACAGCACTGACAGCTCGGTAGGTACAGACACTACAACGGTTCCCGATAGAGAGAGTCAGAACAGAAGGACAGACTTATGCAAATTTTATGCAAAGGGCATATGCAGACATAGATATGCTGGTAATAAGAAAGGATTAGAATGCAGTTATCAACATCCCAAAAAATGTTTAAATATGCTTAGGAAAGGTGAGTGTCGATTTGGATCAATATGTAGGTTTTTCCATCCTGAGATGTGCCAAACCTCACTGGAGGACAGAAAATGCTATGACCTCAGCTGCCCATACTTTCACGTGAAAGGCACGGAACGCTACATAAAGAGTGGCAAGCAGGATAATGAATTTGGAGGAAATTCGATAAATTTTTTATACCAGACCGAAAGAGAATTCAAAAGGAGGAGCATGGAGAATGTATGGAACTGGATGCCAGACCCACTTGCATACCAGAATTACAGATACAACTACACACCGAAAGGGAACCACAACTACAACAGGCAACTGCCCTACAACAATCAGCACTGGTCAGAACAAACTCAATATGTCCACGCATAATGGGCTTGCCGAAAAAGTCTCCCAGTCAAACTATCACTAATAGAGTAACCTCATTCATCTTTGCCAACATACAAGGACTGAAAACAAGAACAACAATAAAGTACAGTTCATAAATGGCCTCCTCACGGAGTCAAATGCAGTATTTGGAGCTTTCACAGAAACCCATGCAGGGGAATTCTTGGACAGTGAGATCTGGATTCCAGGATATAACCTATACAGGTGTGATAGGAAAATTAGGTCACATGGAGGAGTGGGTCTGTATATTAGGGAAGACCTTGTGTGCTCGGAGCTCCTAAACGTTACAAATGAGGTGATAGAGGTACTGGGATTAAAAATAGAGAAAATAAATTTAGTGATTATTCTAATATACAAACCGCCAGATGCAACGGCTGAGGAATTCACAGAACAGATAAACAAAATAGAGAATAGCCTTGATAATTTGGAGAACCCAATACCTGATATTATCTTCTTAGGTGACTTCAACTTGCCTAGTCTCAGGTGGAGAATAGCAAACAATAATATTATACCAGGGAATCTATCAGGACCTAACCAACCACAGATTAGAGAACTACTTAGATTCTGTGACAAATTTTCACTCACTCAGCAGATATCGGAGCCAACGAGAAATGAAAATATTCTAGATCTGGTCTTTACGAACAATGAAGACATTATCAGAGACATTACGATATCAGATACCACATATTCAGATCACAAGCTCATTGAAGTGCAAACTACCATCAATACTCAGAATAGACCTAAAACGTTGATAAAGCGAGAGGGGCTATTCAGTAAATTCAATTTTAATAATAAAAGGATAGACTGGGAGATAATAAACAGGGAACTTAAAAACATTCCATGGGAAACTGTTTTAAGTAATAAAAGTCCTACAGAAGGAATAGAAAAACTGACTTCGGAAGCGTATCAAGTCTGTCTGAAACATGTTCCTTTGAGGAAAGCCAGAAAGAGATCCAACGTAGAAAGAGAACGCAGAAGACACTATAAACGCAGGAAAAGAATAACGGAACTGCTTATGCAGACACGAATTTCCCGTCAAAGAAGGAATAATTTAAATAGGGAGATTGAAGAAATCGAGCGGAAATTGAAACACTCATATGAAACTGAAGAAAGGCAGTTAGAACAGAAAGCAATTCAGGAAATAAAGAAAAATCCAAAATACTTCTTCACATATGCGAAATCAAAAGCAAAAACTACTGCCAGTATTGGACCTATTCGTACAAGTGAAGGTTCATACACGGAGGATGACAAAGAAATTAGTGAAATCCTAAAAAAGCAGTATGAGGACATGTTTAGCACTCCAATAAACAACATGAAAGTAGAAGATCCAGACAATTTCTTTATGCGGGATATCCAAACCCCTGTAAATATAACTGATATCAACACGAGCGCACTAAATTTTGAAAGAGAAATTGAAAACATGCCCATGCACTCGGCCCCAGGTCCAGACTCATGGAATTCAATATTTATAAAGAAATGCAAAGTGCCGGTAGCACAGGCACTCAGTATAGTGTGGAGGAAGAGCTTGGACACGGGGGAGATACCAGATGCACTTAAAGTAGCAGACATAGCCCCTCTACACAAGGGAGGGAGCAAAGCATTGGCAAAGAATTATAGACCAGTTGCACTAACATCGCACATAATAAAAGTATTTGAGAGAGTGATTAGGAGTCAGGTCACCAATTTCATGGAGACCAATGACCTTCACAACCCAGGCCAACATGGATTTCGAGCGGGAAGATCGTGCCTCTCACAGCTACTTGAGCACTACGATAAAGTCACTGAGGCATTAGAAGAAAAACAGAATGCTGATGTGATATACACGGACTTCGCAAAGGCTTTCGATAAATGTGACCATGGCGTGATAGCACACAAAATGAAGTCAATGGGAATAACCGGTAAAGTAGGACGCTGGATACTCAGTTTTCTGTCAAACAGGACTCAGCGAGTAACGGTCAACCATATAAAATCTAGTCCAAGTGCAGTTAAAAGCTCTGTACCTCAGGGTACAGTCCTTGCACCGCTGCTTTTCCTTATTCTCATATCAGATATAGACAAAAATACAAGTCACAGCTTCGTATCATCCTTTGCAGACGACACAAAAATCAGTATGAAAATTACCTCGGCTGAAGACATTGAAAAACTTCAAGCTGATATTAATAAAGTTTTCGACTGGGCATCAGAAAATAATATGATGTTTAACAGTGACAAATTCCAGGTACTCAGGTACGGTAAAAATGAGGACCTTAAACATAATACAGGGTACAAAACACAATCAAATGTGCCCATAGTAGGAAAACAACATGTAAAGGATTTGGGAATAATGATGTCTGACGACCTAACGTTTAGGGAGCATAACCAAGCAAATATTGCGACAGCCAGAAAAATGATAGGATGGATTACGAGAACTTTCAAATCCAGGGATCCCATCACAATGCTTGTACTCTTCAAGTCACTTGTGCTGTCCCGTCTTGAGTACTGTTCAGTACTCACTTCCCCCTTCAGAGCAGGAGAGATTGCTGAAATAGAGGGAATACAGAGAACATATACAGCACGTATAGACGCGATAAAGCACCTAAATTATTGGGATCGTCTCAAAGCTCTCCAAATGTACTCACTAGAAAGAAGACGAGAGAGATATCAAATAATATACACCTGGAAGATACTGGAGGGCCAGGTCCCAAATCTACACAGTAAAATAACAACGTACTGGAGTGAACGATATGGAAGAAAATGCAGAATAGAACCAGTGAAGAGCAGGGGTGCCATAGGCACAATCAGAGAACACTGTATAAACATCAGAGGTCCGCGGTTGTTCAACGTCCTCCCAGCAAGCATAAGAAATATTGCCGGAACAACCGTGGACATCTTCAAGAGGAAACTAGATTTATTCCTCCAAGGAGTTCCGGACCAGCCGGGCTGTGGTGGGTATGTGGGCCTGCGGGCCGCTCCAAGCAACAGCCTAGTGGACCAAACTCTCACAAGTCAAGCCTGGCCTCGGGCCGGGCTTGGGGAGTAGAAGAACTCCCAGAACCCCATCAACCAGGTATCAACCAGGTATCAAAGAGGGACAGTGGCCATCAGAGAGGAACAGTGGTCATCAGAGAGGAACAGTGGTCACCAGAGAAAAACAGTGGTCATCAGAGAGGAACAGTGGATATCAGAAAGGAACAGTGGCCATCAGAGAGGAACAGTTGCCATCAGAGAGAAACAGTGGTCATCAGAGAGGAACAGTAGCCATCAGAGAGGAACAGTGGATATCAGAAAGGAACAGTGGCCATCAGAGAGGAACAGTGGCCATCAGAGAGAAACAGTGGTCATCAGAGAGGAACAGTGGCCATCAAGAGGAACAGTGGTGATCAGAGAGGAACAGTGGTCATCAGAGAGGAACAGTGTTCATCAGAGAGTAACAATGGCTATCAGAGGCTAACTCTGGCCATTAGAGAGGAACAGTGGCTTTCGGTGAGGAACAGTCGCCTTCAGAGAGGAGCATTGGCCATCAGAGAGAAACAGTGGCCATCAGAGAGAAACAGTAGCTATCGGAGAGGAACAGTGGCCTTTAGAGAGGAACAGTGGTCATCTGATCGAAACTGTGGTCATCAGAAAGGAACAGTGGACATCAGAGAGCAACAGAGGCCATCAGGAAGAAGAAAAGACGAGGAACAGTGGCCATCAGAGAGGAACAGTGGTTATCAGAGAGAAACAGTGGTCATCTGAGGATAACTCTGGCCATCAAAGAGGAACAGTGACTATTAGAGATGAGCAGTGGCCTTCAGAGAGAACAGTGGCCATCAGAAAGAAATAGTGGTCATCAGAGAGGAACAGTGGCCATCATAAAGGAACAGTGGTCATCAGAGAGGAACCGTGGTCATCTGAGAGAACAGTGGTCATCTGAGAGGAACAGTGGTCATCAGAGAGGAACAGTGGTCATCTGAGAGGAACAGTGGTTATCAGAGAGAAACAGAGGCCATCAGAGAGAAAGA
>WNGS01066246.1:0-11019 GCA_020271785.1 Procambarus virginalis | reverse complement strand
ACGGATTGTGGGAAATTTTACCCACCATATCTAATAATCATCTAAGAAATGTATTATTTCTATATCATATCAATATCATATCAAATCATATCTATATCATATCTATATCAAATCTATATCATATCAGAATCATATCAGAATCACAATAGATTCACAACATAGCTTGATCCTAGATGTGCCACTATGATCACGTACGCCATAGGGCCCTATAGATGCCTACGTGACTTTGTGCATGATCTTCAAGGATCCAGAAGCTTCTAGAAGGATTCGTTAATTAAAAATTTATTGGAACATGACGTAGTATCCGGTAGAGATAAAATCGAATCCTTATTAAGAGTCAGTGGTATTATCAAGTATACTTATAATCTTTAAATCCTATATCTAATTTTATATAATCACATCTTATCTCAATCATAAGTCTAGACTGTAAAAAATAATAAATCGATATTCATTGTAAGTAACCCCCTTTTCAAGGGGATGGGGGAGGGGCTCGGGAGAGAAGCGCCCACACAGCCCCCGGGCAGAACACGTATGTTTACACAACAGTGTACACGTGACGGTCCCTTAGCGAACATTTTCAGCTCAAGGACACCTTATCTAATATCATTATCACCAGTGAACACTCTCTAGAACTGGGGGAGTACCTGGAATATATCAACAAGGAAAATCCTAGAACATTATATCTATAAGTGTAGAGTGGAGCATTTAGTGACGCGGTCTCCACCTTCATCCCTAATCTCATCCCTAATCTTCATTGTTATCTTCTGCAACGCAGTCCTATATCCGTAGCAACGCTACTCGTACGTCAACAGCAACGCTACTCGTACGTCAAAACAGCAACGCTGTAATCTAAAATATCGTGCCTAAACTCGCCAAGAGAGTTCTTCAGTCTGGCACACTTGTCAGACAGGCACCCGGCTTCAGCTAAGTTTATTGAATGTTATTACTGTAGCGTATTAGTTGGCCAATTAAAGCTAGTATAACATTAATATTCTATAAGACTGATAGTCGGTAAAAAGGCGAGGCAACGCCTCATATTTCTGTGAGTTTATTATTAATATTGTGGTACAGCAGAATCTTATCCAAGCTCTGAACCTCATGAGTGTCCAGTGTCAGAGAAGATTGTCACAATAAGTAAACTAATAATCATGAGTGTCCAGAGTGTAGGAAGAGATTCAACAAGCTGACTGTATTTAATCATATACATTGATCATATACATTGCATATACTTGTATATATAAATTAAGTTAACAATTGCTTGCTTAGTTATTTTTTAAGTAATCATATAAGTTCATGTAATTGAATGTAATTTTAGTACTCAGTAACAGTACTTAGACCATAATTAGGTCATTTATCATACTTTACAATTACAATTTAATTTGTTTAAAGTATAAGTGTTAATTGCTAAGGTGCTAGGCTAGACTGTGTATGTTTAAATCTCTGATTTAAACAGAGCCAGTGTTCAGTTATATAACTGAATTTATCTAATCTTATCCTTGTATAAAATACAAGCTGATGTGAGATACCTGTTGGCAGGTGGACGTGGAACTGCAATCAACCTATCAACTAATTCACTCATCCCACCTGCCCCTTACAGCCCATTATCTGTCATTAGGAAAAGAGGAGCTAGGATTTACGACCCTAGCTAGAGATTTTAGTTGAATTAATTTGCATACAGTAATTTTTTAATTTAGTTCAGTACAAGTCCCTGGTAGTCTCCTCTTATATCAATCACAGCAGGTTTTTCCCACACGGATAATGACGAAGAGATGAGTAGTATTTTTAATAAATATTTATACATGTATTTACTAAAGAAGAACTTAACTCAATGCCTTCAGCAGAACACGTCTATGTGGGTGGGGACGAGGACAGGTTGACTAGTTTAACAGTTACCAGGGATGATATTATTAAACAAATAGTAAAACTCAAACCAACAAATCCCCAGGGCCGGATGAAGTGTTTGCCAGGTGCTTAAAGAATGCAAAGAGGAGCTTTGCGATCCATTGTATACCATATTTAATAAATCATTAGAGTCAGGCAGAGTGCCAGAGTCGTGGAAAGTTGCTAATGTGGTACCAATTTTTAAGAAAGGAGATAGATCACTTGTATCAAACTATAGCCCAATTAGCCTAACGTCTATTGTGGGAAAGTTACTTGAATCGATAACTGCAAATACAATTCGTCTTCATCTTGAAAAACATAATTAATTAATGAGTCGCAACATGGTTTTACAAATGGCCGTTCATGTTTAACAAATTTGCTATCATTTTATTCCTGCATAGTTGAGGCAGTTGATAGTGGTAAGGTGTGCGATTGTGTACCTTGACTTTAGCAAAGCTTTTGATACAGTGCCACATTAAAGACTGATTAAAAAAATAGAGGCTCATGATATTTGGGGTGCTATATTCAGTTGGATTAGGGCATGGCTATTCCAAAGGAAACAGAGAGTTAGTATAAATGGGGTTAAGTCAGAGTTGGATAATGTTGTTAGTGGAGTGCCTCAAGGCTCTGTCCTGGGTCCTCTGTTGTTTTTAATATATAATGATTTAGAGTCAGATTTGAGTAGCAACATTTGCAAATTTGCCGATGACAAAAATCGGTAGGGAAATTAACACTGAAGAAGAATCACTATTGTCATGTTTACAGAAAATGGTACCATCCGTTTTCTATGTGCGGCGGCTGGACGCCACTAGACTAGAGAGAGAAGGTAAACAAGAGCACACAGGACGCCTGCCAAGCTTGGGAGCCATAGTCATGTAATCGTTTATTATTATTAAAGTCAGTAACCAGGAATGACTTTACATCAACCTTACTACCAAGATTATCTCAGCTATACACAGACACCACACTGGCGACGAAGATGAACTTTGAACGCAGGTATTTTGTTCAACAAAACACAAGGAAGGAGCATGCTGTCTCGCCCAGGGGAGGAAGGAGAAGCTGTCTCTGAGCACCATACCCGATGCTGTATGCAACCCCACGCTGTGTGCTGACTGTTGCTGTGTGCTGATCGTTGCTGTGTGCTGGCCGTTGCTGTGTGCTGGCCAATGCTGTGTGCTACCCAAGCTGTGCTGATTGTTGCTGTGAGAGGAATCTGCCGACGCTGTGTACGAAACGACGCTTTGATGCAGTGGACAAAACCTGATGTTTTGGTTACGAAACGACGCTCCGTGCTACAAATTCTTCACGCTGTGAACCTACTGCTGCCTACTGCTGCCTACTGCTGCCAACTGCTGCCAACTGCTGCCTACTGCTGTACCAACTGCTGCCTACTGCTGCCTACTGCTGCCTACTGCTGCCAACTGCTGCCAATTGCTGTACCAACTGCTAACAACTGCTGTGTTGCTGTGAGTAGGAACAACACATGTACACAAGGCTAGGTAAGAAGTCAGTTGCTGCTGTGTTGTGCACTGTTGTGAACTTTTGCATTAAAATGCTTGTGTGCTTTGCAAAATTAAAGTAATTACAGTGAATTCTTAAATAACATATACAGTGCAGTAAGTGTTATATATTCTGAGGAACATTTTAAGTGATAAGTTTAAATTTATTCAGTAAAAATGGCAAATATACCTCAGTTTCCTGCATTTGATCCTGACTGTGACCAGACAAACCTGTCACAGAGGTGGGTCAAATGGCTTAAAAGGTTTGAAAATTTGTTGATAGTTTCTGACATCAAAAGTGCTGAAAGAAAGCGTGCCTTTCTGCTTCATTATGCAGGTGATAGAGTTTGTGATATCTTTGATACACTGAAAGATACTGGTGGTGCTAAAGATTATGACACTGCCAAGGCCAAATAACTGAGCATTTCAAACCAAGGCAAAATACTGCTATGGAAATTATGCATTTCAGGAGAGCAAAACAACTCTCTAATGAAACTGTTGATCAATACCATACACGTCTGCAGGGTTTAGCAGCCCATTGTGAGTTTGCTGATGTTGACAAAGAAATCAAACAGCAAATAATTGAAACATGCACATCTACACGTCTTCGTCGAAGAGCTCTAGAACTTGTTGATGATGAAAGTTCTCTTAACAAGATACTGGATATGGCTCGTCGAATGGAAGATGCTGCACGTGATGCTCGTGCCATGGAGTGCAGTGCCAACAACGGTTCTGCCACTGTTACTAACAGTCAAGAAGTATGTAAGGTTCAGGGAGTACACCATGATCGTAGAAGATATCATGCCAAACCTAACATTAAATTGAGCCGAGAACCACATCACAACTGGAGTCATGGAACAAGACTCAAGCAGTCACAACGACTCACATCAGAGGTTGTCAACAATAAATGTTACAATTGTGGAGGAGACTACCCACACCCAGATAATGTTTGTCCTGCACAAGGTAAGAAGTGCTATGAGTGTAGAAAACTAGGTCATTTTGGTGCTATGTGTCGTTCCGCACTAAAGAAACCACAATCAATAAATAAAAGCAATGTACGAGGATCAAGTCATAGGAGTCGAGGTGGCAAACACAATATTGCACCTCAAATCAAGAATGTTAATAATATACAAGACAACATTTCATTACAACCAGTCTCAGATGACAGTGAATGTGATTATATTTATGGAGTACAATCAATCACAAAATGGAATGATCTTCCAAACAACCCAGAGACTATAGTATACATTGCTGGCATTTGTCTCAAAATTCTCATTGACACTGGATCAAACATTGACACCATTGCTGAGTGCCACTATGAAAAATTTAAAAACAGTTCCCAAAGCTTGAAAATACAATGGCAAAGCCACTGCCTATGCTTCAAAGGTAGCCTTACCAGTGATTGGAACTTTCACTGCAGAGATTAAGTCAAAGAATGCAATGCTCATTACTACATTCCATGTTGTTAGGAATGCAAAGGAGTCTTTACTCAGTTACAAGACTTCAACCAAATTGGGGCTACTTCAGCTTTCTAATGCTGTAGCAGTGGAATCTGCAAACAATGTTGATGCTATTGTTGCTGAATTTTCTGATCGGTTTAAATCCATAGGTTGTTATACTGATAGCAAGGTACATCTGCATATCAACCCAGATGTAATTCCAGTTGCCCAACCACATCGCCGACAACCATTCCATACTCGCAAGAAAGTCGATGCCGAACTGGATAGGCTGATAGAACTAGATATCATTGAACCGGTAACAGGCCCAACACCATGGGTAAGCCCAATTGTCACTCCACCAAAGCCGAAGAATCCAGATGAGATACGCATTTGTGTAGACATGCGTGTTCCCAACAAGGCAATAATGCGTGAACGCCATCCTACACCCACTGTAGATGATATGATTTACCGCTTGAATGGTGCAACTGTATTCAGCAAGTTAGATTTAAACAAGGGCTATCATCAGCTTGAACTTGATGATGAGAGTCGATTCATCACAACGTTTACGACACATCGAGGTCTGTATAGGTACAAGCGCCTGAGTTTTGGTATTAACAGTGCTGCTGAAGTATTCCAGCACATCATCAGCCAGGTATTGCAAGATATACCTAATGCTGACAACATGTCTGATGACATCATTGTTTATGGCCGTACCCAAGCTGAACACGACAAAGCTCTTCGTGCAACATTGCAACGCTTACGAGAAAAGAATTTGACGCTAAGCCGAGCAAAGTGTGAGTTCAATCAACATAACAATTGAATTCTTTGGACATGTACTTAGTGACAAAGGTCTGTCTCCAGATCCTAAGAAAGTTGCAGATATCAAGAATGCTGCACCTCCTTCAACATCCACTGAAGTACATAGTTTTCTGGGAATGGCAAACTACTGTTCTCGCTTCATTCCAGATTTTGCTACCATTACGAAGCCTCTACGTGAGCTCCTGAAGAAAATGCATCATGGTACTGGAGCGATGTCGAGCAAAATGCATTTGATGCTGTGAAAGATGCACTAGTAGAAAATGCGACTGCTGCATACTTTGATCCATCAATGGACACTGAGTTAACGGTGGATGCTAGTCCTGTTGGTTTAGGTGCTGTGTTAGCCCAACACAAACCTGGTCAACCAGATTCAGAGTAGTAATTGCCTACGCCAGCCGTTCTCTCACAGATGTTGAGCAACGATACAGTCAGACAGAGAAGGAAGCTCTTGCTCTTGTATGGGGCTGTGAACACTTCAATGTGTATCTGCTTGGTGCACCCTTTACCACGATAGTCACTGACCACAAACCGTTGGAGACCATCTTCAATAATCCAAAGTCCAAACCACCAGCTCGCATTGAGAGATGGGCTCTTCGTCTGCAACCATACAACTTTACGGTGAAATACAAGCCAGGTGCAGGCAATCCCGCTGATTACATCAGTCGACATCCTGCCAACAGTTTCACCATCACCAAGCATCAGCAAGTTGCCGAGGAATATGTACACTCTGTAACCTGTGATGCAGTCCCTAAGGCTCTCACTCTTGATGAAATCCGTACTGCAACCCTAGAGGACCCAACTCTGCAAGCAACAGTGGATGCATTGACTAAGAAAAGTTTCCACGCATCCCACCCTCAGGAGTTGACCAAGATGCATTCAAAGCACTTGAACGCATCCAGACAGAATTAAGTGTTACGCAACAACGCGACACCGTGCTGCGAGGTACTCGTATCGTCATTCCAGCTGTTCTCCAGCAACGTGCTCTGAAGCTTGCACATCAAGGACACCAAGGTCTTGTAAGGACCAAACAGCTGCTACGAGAAAAGGTGTGGTTTCCTGGCATTGATCGTCAAGCTAAGGACATGCATGATGCCTGTGTCCCTTGCCAAGCTGCAGTGGATACTTCAAGACCAACACCTCTACAACCTTCACCACTACCTGCTGCACCATGGATGGAAGTATCGATGGATTTCTGTGGACCGCTACCAACTGGAGAGTACTTGATGGTAGTCATTGATGATCACTCACGTTATCCAGAAGTAGAAATCATCACTTCCACATCTGCAAAGGCTGTCATCCCGAAACTCGACAAGATCTTTTCAAACTTTGGCATTCCTGAAGTTGTCAAGACGGACAATGGACCGCCATTTAATGGACAAGACTTTGTCAACTTTGCTGAGCATATTGGATTCAAACACCGCCGTGTGATGCCACTACATCCTCAAGCAAATGGAGAAGTAGAGAGATTCATGCAACCTCTCATGAAAGCTGTACGCTGTGCTCATGCCGAAGGACGATCCTGGAAACAAGCTATGTATGCTTTTCTCAGGAACTACCGTGCAACACCGCATGGAACACTGGGCAAGTCGCCTGGCGAACTTTTATTTGGACGTCCTATGAGAATCGCACTACCTGTCATGCCAGCCAAAGTAACGGATAAACGTCTCGCTCAGAAGGATGCACTAGCGAAGGGCAAAATGAAAATTGCTCATGATCAACGTGCAAAGGAACAATTCATAAAGGTTGGAGATACTGTTCTCGTTAAAAAGAAAAAAGAGGGAAAGCTAGATATGCCGTATGATACAAAACCATATAAAGTGATTAGTGTAAAAGGAACTATGGTAACAGCGAGTAATAGAGATCATAGTATAACACGTAATATGGCTTATTTCAAAGTGATTCCAAATAGTGTAGAAAATGATGAAGTGCAAAGTCGTGCAAAAGAAAAAGAAAAAATGAGTTATAACTCGATAAACAATTCATCGAGGGATATTCTTGTATTTAAGGACTCTCGTCCAAAACGACATGTTAAACGCCCTACACGATATGATGATTAATTGTGTTCCTATGTAATGCAAAGTATTTACTTGTTATGCTGAACTAAATTTAATATTGTTTGAATAATGCAGATCTCTCATTCAATATTTTGTAACTTTGTATTACAGTTTCTTTCATGTTTGTTTAACATTGCATATGTATTTTTAACATTGAAATCCTTTGTGGTAAAGATTGTTTAAATTCTTTGTGTGTTTAATTAATGTTAAATGTATGCAATATCTCTTGACATGTTAATAACTTACTTTGTGTCAATAACTTTGCTTTGTGCTACAAGCATGGTAGACATCCTGTATTCATTCTTTTTAAAGAAAAGGAGGGATGTCATGTTCACAGAAAATGGTACCATCCGTTTTCTATGTGCGGCGGCTGGACGCCACTAGAGAGAGAAGGTAAACAAGAGCACACAGGACGCCTGCCAAGCTTGGGAGCCATAGTCATGTAATCGTTTATTATTATTAAAGTCAGTAACCAGGAATGACTTTACATCAACCTTACTACCAAGACTATCTCAGCTATACACAGACACCACAACTATCACTTCAAGTAGATCTAAATAGGGTTTTGAAATAGTCAATAGACTGGCAGATGCAGTTTAATGCTGATAAATGCAAAATTTTGAGGCTAGGTAATGATGATAGAGTTACAAGATACGAGCTGGATGGTGTTGAGACTGCGAAGTTGGATTGCAAAAGGGATCTGGGAGTGATGATTAATAAGAATTTAAAACCAAAGGAACAATTCATGAATGTTCGTAATAAGGCAAATACGACACTGCGATTTATTAATCGAAGTGTTAGTAACAAGACACCTGGTGTTGTTCTTCAGCTATATCTTGCTCTGGTTAGGCCCCATTTAGATTATGTAGTTCAGTTTGGTCACCGTACTATAAAATGGATATAAATTCACTTTGATATGTCCAGTGTAGTATGACAAAGTTAATTCCCCATATTAGAAATCTTTCATTTGAAGAAAGATTAACAAAGCTTAAATTGCATTCACTGGAAAGGCGAAGAGTTAGAGGTGACATGATAGAGGCTTACAAGTGGATGAATGGACATAACAAAGGGGATATTAATGGAGTATTAAAAGTATCAACACAAGACAGAACGTGAAACAATGGATATAAATTGGGTAAGTTTAGATTTAGGAAAGATTTGGGTAAATACTGGTTCGGTGACAGGGTTGTTGATTTGTGGAACCAATTACCACGAAACGTAGTGGAGGTGGGGTTCCTCGATTGTATCAAGCGTGGGTTGGACATTGTTTCAAGCGTCGGTTGGACATGTAGTGGGTGATGGGATTCGGTGGTTATAAATAGGAGCTTCCTCCTATGGGCCAATAGGCCTTCTGTAGTTACCTTTGTTCTTATGTTCTTATGTTCCTAAATTATCGTGGTAAATTACGGATATGATAAGATAATATGTGAAAATAAATTCCTATCTTAAATATGTAGTATAATTTCTAGGTAATGGGGGTCTAAACCCCCTTAGTTATAGGCTAGTTTAAGGAAAATTGGGTTGTAGTAATTACCACGATATAGTAAATTCTATCCCTTTTTCTGCCAAAAAATATGATGTAAAAAGATTTCAGATTTGGGTATATATGGTTCGGGTTAAGAATGGTTTAACTGTTCTAGAGAAAAAATACCCATTAGTAACACATTTTTCCATTAACACCCAATATTAACAACTGTAGAAGGCTTATTAGCCCCCATACGAGACAGCTCCTATTTATGTCTACTAAATTTATGAATATCATAGGAAGATAAAAATGAAGATAATACTGAAGGTGTATTTTTACAAATACGAAGGCAAATAGGCAAAGCTCCTATTTATATTCATCTAATCTCATTAATATATATATATATATATATATATATATATATATATATATATATATATATATATATATATATATATATATATATGTACACTGAATGAATATTTTGATTGGGAATAGATGGATATACGTTATAGTGAGGTCTTTTTGAACGTTAATGAGACATACCGGGATTAGCAGTGTGGGAGGAATAAATGAGAATGCCTGAGTGGTGTTATAGCATGTTTTTTTTTAATTATTATATAAAAACAAATATTCGCATGTAGTTGGAGACTTCAACAGGGGGTTCAGTAGTGTTCCTATATGCGAGATAGTGGATTTCGTTCATTCCTATGCTCAATAAACAATCTTTAACAGAACACCATAAATATAAAGCTCCAGATAAGTAAGGTGGGCAAATAGAACCTACTGAATATTGCACGAGTGACACGATTGAAGTGTAAAAGTGGATAAATGGAGAAGAAAAGAGGGTTTTGATTAAATAGGGATAGACCTACTGCAGTGCATCTAATAGAGGCCAGTTGATCTTTTGGTTAACATAGATTGGGAGTAAAGAGGAGATCCTACAAAGGCCATCTGCAATTTCATTTCTTATGTTCAATACGCAATATTAACTAGAGAATGAGCTTTGAAAATGGGGAAACAAAATGAAAATGTGTTTGAATACACTATTGTTGAAAACGGGCTTATTTTCGGAAAATTATAGTTGACGTCTTTGTACATTAGGCTCAACAGAAGGTGGCCTATTAATCCCCTTGACAAAAATATTGAAAATGGGAATAAATGTACCATAACAGAAAACTGACTTATATAGGGAAGACGATGATTAGCTAGCTAATGACGTCAATGACCATTAGCAATGTCTGTACAGGGTCACTGAGGTGACGAAATTTTGGGATGACTGGAGACGGCCGTTTAATCCCCTTGAGCGAAATGGCAGGGGCTAGGAGGGAGCCTTTTAATTCTACCGTTTTGGAGATGTTTTAAATGATTGAAGGTAGCAGTTAATAAACAATATGAAAAAATGAAAACACACCCTATGCTAGTGACAATCCGTCGGAAAAAAATTAAACACCCCTATGACTATGCCCAGCTGGGGGAAACATGAAAACACCCCTGTGCAAAATTGCGGTCGTTGGATAAGCAAAACGACCACGATTTGGGGCCATTTCCACTACCAACACTTAATATTCCTCTGCCCACTAACTGCACAATTTGTATTCCACCGCCCACTACCCAAACACTGAGTATTCCACCACCCACTACCCCAACACTGAGTATTCCACCACCCACCACCCGAACACAGAGTATTCCACTGCTCACTACCCGAACACTGAGTATTCCACCTCCCACTATCTACACGTTAATTATCCACCGGTCATTACCCAAATTCTAATATTCAACCACCACTACCCGACACTTATTATTCACTGCCCACTACTCGCAAACGAGTATTCCACCACCCCCTACCTGCACACTTAGTA
>WNGS01066225.1:0-13156 GCA_020271785.1 Procambarus virginalis | reverse complement strand
TACCTTTATTTCCTTTGACCTCTCAGTTGGTTTAGTAGGTCGAATCACTCTCATAGGGGTAGACTCATTCTTCAAGCTACCTGGGGTCATAACAGCGCTTTCACCAAATATTGCTGAAATAAATGGTTAAGGTGTCCTGTACACCAGTTGCAGAGTGCTCCTGGCAGCATGGGTTCGAGTCACTTTGAGGTGTAAGTTTTAAGTTGCATATATGCCTGGGGATCATTCAGGCTTCTTCGCATTTGTGTTCCTCACGGGTGCCCCAGGGAATGAGGTGATTTGATAAAATACTATGTCTAAAATTACCATCAGGTACCAGCGGGATGATGGGTAGTAACCTCGGCTACCATCATCTTTTGTCTCGTCATGATGGTCGAGTGGTTAAGGTGTCATGTACACCAGTTACAGAGTGCTCCTGGCAGTATGGGTTCGAGTCCCTTCTGGGGTGTGAGTTTTCAGTTGCACATTTATGCCGGGGGACCATTCAGGCTGTTTGCATATATGTATATATATCTACATATAATATATATAGATATAATATATATATAATATATAATATATATATATTATATATATATATATATTATATATATAATATAACTGAAAACTCACACCCCAGCAGTGACTCGAACCCATACTCCCAGGAGCAATGCAACTGGTATGAACAGGGACGCCTTAAACCACTTGACCATCACGACCGGACATAAGAAGTGATAGCCGAGGCTATATGAACCACTTCCCCGCCGGCACTCGGATGGTAATCTTGGGCATAGCATTTTATCAAATCACCTCATTTTTGGGGCAACACGTGAGGAACACAAATGCAAACAAGCCTGAATGGTCCCCAGGACTAGATACAACTGAAAAACTCACACCCCAGAAGTGACTCGAACCCATACTCCCAGGAGCAACGCAACTGGTATGTACAGGGACGCCTTAAACCACTTGACCATCACGACCGGACATAAGGAAGTGATAGCCGAGGCTATATGAACCACTTCCCCGCCGGCACTCGGATGGTAATCTTGGGCATAGCATTTTATCAAATCACCTCATTTTTTGGGGCAACACGTGAGGAACACAAATGCAAACAAGCCTGAATGGTCCCCAGGACTAGATACAACTGAAAACTCACACCCCAGAAGTGACTCGAACCCATACTCCCAGGAGCAACGCAACTGGTATGTACAGGGACGCCTTAAACCACTTGACCATCACGACCGGACATAAGGAAGTGATAGCCGAGGCTATATGAACCACTTCCCCGCCGGCACTCGGATGGTAATCTTGGGCATAGCATTTTATCAAATCACCTCATTTTTTGGGGCAACACGTGAGGAACACAAATGCAAACAAGCCTGAATGGTCCCCAGGACTAGATACAACTGAAAACTCACACCCCAGAAGTGACTCGAACCCATACTCCCAGGAGCAACGCAACTGGTATGTACAGGGACGCCTTAAACCACTTGACCATCACGACCGGACATAAGGAAGTGATAGCCGAGGCTATATGAACCACTTCCCCGCCGGCACTCGGATGGTAATCTTGGGCATAGCATTTTATCAAATCACCTCATTTTTTGGGGCAACACGTGAGGAACACAAATGCAAACAAGCCTGAATGGTCCCCAGGACTAGATACAACTGAAAACTCACACCCCAGAAGTGACTCGAACCCATACTCCCAGGAGCAACGCAACTGGTATGTACAGGGACGCCTTAAACCACTTGACCATCACGACCGGACATAAGGAAGTGATAGCCGAGGCTATATGAACCACTTCCCCGCCGGCACTCGGATGGTAATCTTGGGCATAGCATTTTATCAAATCACCTCATTTTTTGGGGCAACACGTGAGGAACACAAATGCAAACAAGCCTGAATGGTCCCCAGGACTAGATACAACTGAAAACTCACACCCCAGAAGTGACTCGAACCCATACTCCCAGGAGCAACGCAACTGGTATGTACAGGGACGCCTTAAACCACTTGACCATCACGACCGGACATAAGGAAGTGATAGCCGAGGCTATATGAACCACTTCCCCGCCGGCACTCGGATGGTAATCTTGGGCATAGCATTTTATCAAATCACCTCATTTTTTGGGGCAACACGTGAGGAACACAAATGCAAACAAGCCTGAATGGTCCCCAGGACTAGATACAACTGAAAACTCACACCCCAGAAGTGACTCGAACCCATACTCCCAGGAGCAACGCAACTGGTATGTACAGGGACGCCTTAAACCACTTGACCATCACGACCGGACATAAGGAAGTGATAGCCGAGGCTATATGAACCACTTCCCCGCCGGCACTCGGATGGTAATCTTGGGCATAGCATTTTATCAAATCACCTCATTTTTTGGGGCAACACGTGAGGAACACAAATGCAAACAAGCCTGAATGGTCCCCAGGACTAGATACAACTGAAAACTCACACCCCAGAAGTGACTCGAACCCATACTCCCAGGAGCAACGCAACTGGTATGTACAGGGACGCCTTAAACCACTTGACCATCACGACCGGACATAAGGAAGTGATAGCCGAGGCTATATGAACCACTTCCCCGCCGGCACTCGGATGGTAATCTTGGGCATAGCATTTTATCAAATCACCTCATTTTTTGGGGCAACACGTGAGGAACACAAATGCAAACAAGCCTGAATGGTCCCCAGGACTAGATACAACTGAAAACTCACACCCCAGAAGTGACTCGAACCCATACTCCCAGGAGCAACGCAACTGGTATGTACAGGGACGCCTTAAACCACTTGACCATCACGACCGGACATAAGGAAGTGATAGCCGAGGCTATATGAACCACTTCCCCGCCGGCACTCGGATGGTAATCTTGGGCATAGCATTTTATCAAATCACCTCATTTTTGGGGCAACACGTGAGGAACACAAATGCAAACAAGCCTGAATGGTCCCCAGGACTAGATACAACTGAAAACTCACACCCCAGAAGTGACTCGAACCCATACTCCCAGGAGCAACGCAACTGGTATGTACAGGGACGCCTTAAACCACTTGACCATCACGACCGGACATAAGGAAGTGATAGCCGAGGCTATATGAACCACTTCCCCGCCGGCACTCGGATGGTAATCTTGGGCATAGCATTTTATCAAATCACCTCATTTTTTGGGGCAACACGTGAGGAACACAAATGCAAACAAGCCTGAATGGTCCCCAGGACTAGATACAACTGAAAACTCACACCCCAGAAGTGACTCGAACCCATACTCCCAGGAGCAACGCAACTGGTATGTACAGGGACGCCTTAAACCACTTGACCATCACGACCGGACATAAGGAAGTGATAGCCGAGGCTATATGAACCACTTCCCCGCCGGCACTCGGATGGTAATCTTGGGCATAGCATTTTATCAAATCACCTCATTTTTTGGGGCAACACGTGAGGAACACAAATGCAAACAAGCCTGAATGGTCCCCAGGACTAGATACAACTGAAAACTCACACCCCAGAAGTGACTCGAACCCATACTCCCAGGAGCAACGCAACTGGTATGTACAGGGACGCCTTAAACCACTTGACCATCACGACCGGACATAAGGAAGTGATAGCCGAGGCTATATGAACCACTTCCCCGCCGGCACTCGGATGGTAATCTTGGGCATAGCATTTTATCAAATCACCTCATTTTTTGGGGCAACACGTGAGGAACACAAATGCAAACAAGCCTGAATGGTCCCCAGGACTAGATACAACTGAAAACTCACACCCCAGAAGTGACTCGAACCCATACTCCCAGGAGCAACGCAACTGGTATGTACAGGGACGCCTTAAACCACTTGACCATCACGACCGGACATAAGGAAGTGATAGCCGAGGCTATATGAACCACTTCCCCGCCGGCACTCGGATGGTAATCTTGGGCATAGCATTTTATCAAATCACCTCATTTTTTGGGGCAACACGTGAGGAACACAAATGCAAACAAGCCTGAATGGTCCCCAGGACTAGATACAACTGAAAACTCACACCCCAGAAGTGACTCGAACCCATACTCCCAGGAGCAACGCAACTGGTATGTACAGGGACGCCTTAAACCACTTGACCATCACGACCGGACATAAGGAAGTGATAGCCGAGGCTATATGAACCACTTCCCCGCCGGCACTCGGATGGTAATCTTGGGCATAGCATTTTATCAAATCACCTCATTTTTTGGGGCAACACGTGAGGAACACAAATGCAAACAAGCCTGAATGGTCCCCAGGACTAGATACAACTGAAAACTCACACCCCAGAAGTGACTCGAACCCATACTCCCAGGAGCAACGCAACTGGTATGTACAGGGACGCCTTAAACCACTTGACCATCACGACCGGACATAAGGAAGTGATAGCCGAGGCTATATGAACCACTTCCCCGCCGGCACTCGGATGGTAATCTTGGGCATAGCATTTTATCAAATCACCTCATTTTTTGGGGCAACACGTGAGGAACACAAATGCAAACAAGCCTGAATGGTCCCCAGGACTAGATACAACTGAAAACTCACACCCCAGAAGTGACTCGAACCCATACTCCCAGGAGCAACGCAACTGGTATGTACAGGGACGCCTTAAACCACTTGACCATCACGACCGGACATAAGGAAGTGATAGCCGAGGCTATATGAACCACTTCCCCGCCGGCACTCGGATGGTAATCTTGGGCATAGCATTTTATCAAATCACCTCATTTTTTGGGGCAACACGTGAGGAACACAAATGCAAACAAGCCTGAATGGTCCCCAGGACTAGATACAACTGAAAACTCACACCCCAGAAGTGACTCGAACCCATACTCCCAGGAGCAACGCAACTGGTATGTACAGGGACGCCTTAAACCACTTGACCATCACGACCGGACATAAGGAAGTGATAGCCGAGGCTATATGAACCACTTCCCCGCCGGCACTCGGATGGTAATCTTGGGCATAGCATTTTATCAAATCACCTCATTTTTGGGGCAACACGTGAGGAACACAAATGCAAACAAGCCTGAATGGTCCCCAGGACTAGATACAACTGAAAACTCACACCCCAGAAGTGACTCGAACCCATACTCCCAGGAGCAACGCAACTGGTATGTACAGGGACGCCTTAAACCACTTGACCATCACGACCGGACATAAGGAAGTGATAGCCGAGGCTATATGAACCACTTCCCCGCCGGCACTCGGATGGTAATCTTGGGCATAGCATTTTATCAAATCACCTCATTTTTTGGGGCAACACGTGAGGAACACAAATGCAAACAAGCCTGAATGGTCCCCAGGACTAGATACAACTGAAAACTCACACCCCAGAAGTGACTCGAACCCATACTCCCAGGAGCAACGCAACTGGTATGTACAGGGACGCCTTAAACCACTTGACCATCACGACCGGACATAAGGAAGTGATAGCCGAGGCTATATGAACCACTTCCCCGCCGGCACTCGGATGGTAATCTTGGGCATAGCATTTTATCAAATCACCTCATTTTTTGGGGCAACACGTGAGGAACACAAATGCAAACAAGCCTGAATGGTCCCCAGGACTAGATACAACTGAAAACTCACACCCCAGAAGTGACTCGAACCCATACTCCCAGGAGCAACGCAACTGGTATGTACAGGGACGCCTTAAACCACTTGACCATCACGACCGGACATAAGGAAGTGATAGCCGAGGCTATATGAACCACTTCCCCGCCGGCACTCGGATGGTAATCTTGGGCATAGCATTTTATCAAATCACCTCATTTTTTGGGGCAACACGTGAGGAACACAAATGCAAACAAGCCTGAATGGTCCCCAGGACTAGATACAACTGAAAACTCACACCCCAGAAGTGACTCGAACCCATACTCCCAGGAGCAACGCAACTGGTATGTACAGGGACGCCTTAAACCACTTGACCATCACGACCGGACATAAGGAAGTGATAGCCGAGGCTATATGAACCACTTCCCCGCCGGCACTCGGATGGTAATCTTGGGCATAGCATTTTATCAAATCACCTCATTTTTTGGGGCAACACGTGAGGAACACAAATGCAAACAAGCCTGAATGGTCCCCAGGACTAGATACAACTGAAAACTCACACCCCAGAAGTGACTCGAACCCATACTCCCAGGAGCAACGCAACTGGTATGTACAGGGACGCCTTAAACCACTTGACCATCACGACCGGACATAAGGAAGTGATAGCCGAGGCTATATGAACCACTTCCCCGCCGGCACTCGGATGGTAATCTTGGGCATAGCATTTTATCAAATCACCTCATTTTTTGGGGCAACACGTGAGGAACACAAATGCAAACAAGCCTGAATGGTCCCCAGGACTAGATACAACTGAAAACTCACACCCCAGAAGTGACTCGAACCCATACTCCCAGGAGCAACGCAACTGGTATGTACAGGGACGCCTTAAACCACTTGACCATCACGACCGGACATAAGGAAGTGATAGCCGAGGCTATATGAACCACTTCCCCGCCGGCACTCGGATGGTAATCTTGGGCATAGCATTTTATCAAATCACCTCATTTTTTGGGGCAACACGTGAGGAACACAAATGCAAACAAGCCTGAATGGTCCCCAGGACTAGATACAACTGAAAACTCACACCCCAGAAGTGACTCGAACCCATACTCCCAGGAGCAACGCAACTGGTATGTACAGGGACGCCTTAAACCACTTGACCATCACGACCGGACATAAGGAAGTGATAGCCGAGGCTATATGAACCACTTCCCCGCCGGCACTCGGATGGTAATCTTGGGCATAGCATTTTATCAAATCACCTCATTTTTTGGGGCAACACGTGAGGAACACAAATGCAAACAAGCCTGAATGGTCCCCAGGACTAGATACAACTGAAAACTCACACCCCAGAAGTGACTCGAACCCATACTCCCAGGAGCAACGCAACTGGTATGAACAGGGACGCCTTAAACCACTTGACCATCATGACCGGACATAAGGAAGTGATAGCCGAGGCTATATGAACCACTTCCCCGCCGGCACTCGGATGGTAATCTTGGGCATAGCATTTTATCAAATCACTTTATTTTTTGGGGCAACACGTGAGGAACACAAATGCAAACAAGCCTGAATGGTCCTTAGGACTAGATACAACTGAAAACTCACACCCCAGCAGTGACTCGAACCCTTACTCCCAGGAGCAACGCAACTGGTATGAACAGGGACGCCTTAAACCACTTCTGCAGCTATTAATAGGAGATATTAATATCTCATAATAATATCTCCTATTAATATCTCCTATTAATAGCTGCAGAAGGCCAATAGGCGTACTGCAGTTACCTTCTTTCTTATAATTCCTTTCCTCCACTTATTTTTAGTGGTCAGGTGATCTGCCCAGCCGGATATAAAGGTCTGATCAGCTATGTTTTCTTATCTTCATTTTACTTTGCTCTGATGAAGGCGAATTAGCCGAAAACGCGTTAAGCATTTTCTATTTTTCACATGTGGTTATTCTGCATACTTGGATTAGTGTTTTTGTGATCATTTTTGCATACATGGATACCACGCGCCAATTTCTTCACTTCTCCTCTCTCTACCCTCCTCTTAAACCTTTTGTTTCTAATTATTGCTCTGCTTTAGTGAAATCCTATACGTTGAAAATCCGTCTTCGTTTTCTCAGAAAATGTCTCAGTGAACAAGTGCTTCCCCGTTCCCTATCCTCCAACAGTGTGCTTAAATTAGCTGACCGACCGTTTGATGAGATCTCCCGCTTAGTGCTTGGTAAAAATATTGATTTGCTTAAATTTGAAGTACGGGAATGTTTTAAGGTGTTGAACAGCCGTAAGTATTCATTTTCTCAAGCTGTACCTTTGGAATGGAATCGCCCGATGATGGATTATTGTTACACCGCCATGAGATCTGCCTGCACGAATGTAAGTACAAAGCTTGATTCAAAATTAAATAGGCTCATTCAACAAAGTGATTGGAACAAACACGCCAACACTGACTTTGTTATTAATCTCTCTAGTAAACAACTTGATAATGATACGATGACTGCTCTTGGTTACGGTCTGAGTTTCTCCATATCAAATAGAGATGTGAATTATGTAAATATTGCCAAAAGTTTTTGCAATTTGGAGAAATCTAGTGAGATTTCAGCTGATGACATCAATATTTGCAAAGGAATGGTGTACGGTTCTTTACTTAAGGGTACTGTGCCTAATTGTCCTGAGAGGTTTATGCGAGCGTTCAAAACCCTCAAAAAAGATAACTCTCTACATATCACTAAAGCTGATAAATCCAATGCTGTTGTCATCATGGACAAAGTAGACTACGTCCAAAAAATGAACCAGTTATTGGAGGACAGAGACACTTACTTACCTGTTAATAGTGACCCTATTGAAAGAGTTATTGCTCATTTCAACAAAACTCTTAAAACCGTACTCAAGAACGATAAAGAATTGATTCCTAAGTTTTTAAGTCGTTCCCCTTCTCTCCCATATCTATATGGGCTTATTAAAACACACAAACCGAATAATCCTGCAAGACCTATTATTAGTTCTGTTGGTTCTGTGGCATATAGACTTTCCAAATGGCTGGTCCAAGTCTTGTCGCCAGTAGTAGGTTCCATTTCCAACTCACACATAACAAACAACTTGGACTTGGTTAACAAGTTGTCTAGTTTGAAATTAAATTATGATTTTAAACTTGTGAGTTTTGATGTAACGTCCCTGTTCACTAGGGTTCCTGTTGATGATCTGTTGTCATTCTTACGGGATCTACTCCCAAGGTATAATTTAACTTTGCCTACTAACACCATTATTGAACTTATAAAATTGTGCATTAAAGATAATTTTTTCAGCTTTAATGATTCATTTTATAAACAAACATTTGGGATGGCAATGGGTAATCCCCTCTCCCCGGTTTTGAGCAATCTGTACATGGAATGTTTTGAAACATATATCCTTCCCAGGATTTTACCCTCAAATTTGCTTTGGTATAGGTACGTCGACGATATTTTATGCCTGTGGCCGGTTAATCATGACGAAACTGATTTTCTCAATCAAATTAATTCGCTGGTTCCGTCAATTAAATTCACAATTGAGAACGAAGTGAATGGTGTTCTGCCTTTTTTAGACATCATGATTCATAGAATTGGTAGGAGTTTCAAATTCAATGTGTATAGGAAACCTACCAATGTGTGCTCGTATGTACATTTCTATTCAAATCATCATGTTCAGGTCAAGCGGGCAGTTTTTTCTGGTATGTTTCTCAGAGCACTGAGAGTTTGCAGTCCGGAATTTTTCGATGAAGAAATAGCATATATATTTGAAATTGGGAAGAAGTTAAAATACCCAAAATCGATCTTGGATTTTGCGTTTGGTCAAGCAAAAAAGACTTTCTACAAACAGACTACTAAGTCTAAACCAGAACTGAAAAATTCGTTAGTATTACCATATTCTGAGAGTCTAGTAAATCTTGCCCCAGCCCTGAAGAACCTTAATATTAATCTAGTGTTCAAAAATGATAATACAGTTAAGTCCATGTTAATTAAGAACTCGCCCTCGTCTGTAGCAGGTTGTGTGTATTCCATCCCTTGTAATGAGTGTGCATGTGTTTACATCGGCCAGACAGGTAAATCTCTTTCCTCGCGTTTAAAACAGCATTCATATGCTATTCGTACAGCCCAGCAATCCAGTGCATTGTATTTACATTCCAGTTTATGTAATCATTCTATCGACTTCACAGGGGCAAAATGTATTGTTAAAAGTAAGGATTTTGTCGAACGAAACGTGATCGAATCTGCTCTGATCAAACATTGTAATAACAGCCTTAATGTGAGCCCCGGTATGTACAAGTTGGATCCCTATTTAAGCCTCAATATAGCACGTCAAAACAATATATCAATCATTTAACACGTATGGCACTTGGAGATATTAATGGGAGCTGCCTCGTATGGCAGCTCCTATTAATATCTCCTATTAATATCTCCTTTTAATAGCAGCAACTGCCTTCTGCAGTTACCTTCTTTCTTATAATTCCTTTCCTCCACTTATTTTTGGTGGTCAGGTGATCTGCCCAGGCGGATATAAAGGTCTGATCAGCAATGTTTTCTTATCTTCTTTGCTCTGATGAAGGCGAATTAGCCGAAAACGCGTTAAGCATTTTCTATTTTTCACATGTGGTTATTCTGCATATATATATATATATATATATATATATATATATATATATATATATATATATATATATATATATATATATAATATATATATATATATATATATATAATATATATATATATATTATGTATATGTATATATCTAATATGATATTATATATATATATATATATATATATATATATATATATATATATATATATATATATATATATATATATATATATATATATATATATATTTGAAGGAACTGGGTTCTAGGCTCATTGAAACAACAAGGGACCCTAGAGCTGCCAGCTTTCTTTTCCAGCGCCTTAGCGTGGCGATACAGAGGGGAAATACGCACTGCATCCAGGGTTTCTGCCCGCCATCTGAGGAGCTGGAGGAACTCGACAACTTATGATAACCATCTTTGTAACCTATATGTAACTCCTTTTTTGTAACAAAGTTCAAATAAAGCAAATATATATGTGTACATACAAAAGAATGGGGGTGGTAGGAGAAGGAAATATTAGTGTTCAGTGAGAAACCACAAGGTCTCCTCTGAATACGTTTTATTTTCTTCTCCGAGGCTATGGGTCCCCACATTGGCACCAGAGGTGGTACCCTCACAAACTTATATATATATATATATATATATATATATATATATATATATATATATATATATATATATATATATATATATATATGTCGTACCTAGTAGCCAGAACGCTCTTCTCAGCCTACTATGCAAGGCCCGATTTGCCTAATAAGCCAAATTTTAATGAATTAATATATTTTCTCTAATTTTTTTCTTATGAAATGATAAAGCTACCCATTTCATTATGTATGAGGTCAATTTTATTTTATTGGAGTTAAAATTAACGTAGATATATAACTGAACCTAACCAACCCTACCTAACCTAACCTAACCTATCTTTATAGGTTAGGTTAGGTTAGGTAGCCGAAAAAGTTTGGTTAGGTTAGGTTAGGTAGGTTAGGTAGTCGAAAAAACATTAATTCATGAAAACTTGGCTTATTAGGCAAATCGGGCCTTGCATAGTAGGCTGAGAAGTGCGTTCTGGCTACTAGGTACGACATATATATATATATATATATATATATATATATATATATATATATATATATATATATATATATATATATATATATATAAACGGTGCCCTCTCCTATCTCTTTCCTTTGCCTGCTTTAAGAGTCATATCAACTCTCCCTACTGATTTTCTGAGGTACAGGGAAGTCTGTTGGTATATGTGGCGACCAGATCGGCCGCCAGTTACGGGAGAAACTTACATTATAAGTTTGTAGGTAAGGGGAAAGAGGCGCCCGGATACAAATGAAATAGTAACCCCTACCTGCAGATCCGCAGTGTTGTTGAAAATGCTAGCCGTGTGCGGATTGGGTGGCTTGGGTCACGGGCGACCAATCAGAGCCCGCCGTGACGTCACCGAGTGCCCCGGGCGGCGCCAACGTCAGAGTTGACCTGACTGTGGAGGCGAGAGGATGCACCTCGGTCAGCTCTCAAGGATTTGAGGCTCTACAAGCCTTTCTCAGTGGATTAGAGCTAGCCATCGCAGCCCACCTTCTACATTGGAGACCCCGCGCTTCTGGGAAGCAAAAAGGAACCAAGTTCATTGAGCAAAGGAGTGCCAAACTTGGAAATAGTCGGCGACGACGCTGGGCGGCGACACTGGACGTTGAGGGCCTGGAAGGTGTGGCGGGCAAGCCTAGCTGTGACCGGGTCACATCCACTGAGGGTTTTGGAGGGACGACACCGTTCCTAGGACAAGGAGCAACGCCTCGTGGAAGGGACGAGTGTGTGAATATAGCGATTTGCTCAGTGCCCATTGGTGAACCAGGATTAGGATAGCTGAATCTCAGGGATTGGAACGGCGACGAAGCGAAAGCTTCACGACACCTGAGGACCTGTGGAACGTTCCTGGATCGTCAAGGATCGACTCAGGAAGCGTAGGAACCTCACATCATCGAGGGACAGGCGTCGTGAGCCAGGAATGTAAAGGTAGATCATTTTCCCTCCCATTACCCCTTGTGTGAGAAGGCTAGATAGGCCAAGATATTTACTTGTGTATGTGGCAGTGTGACATTAATACTTTAATAGTAGAATAGTCTGCAAGGCAGCTTACGTCCAGGACTGTCAGAGAGGACAGTGTGTGTGGACGGCAGGACAGTGATGAAGAGGTGCCGACGTGGTGAAGAGGCCCTTATGTGAGAGTGTGTGACTCCTGTCTTTCTGCCCAGTTGAAAGAGTGTTGGAGGTCGTGGAAGAAGAGTTGCTGACGATCTCCAGATTTATTATCCTTATTTTCATATTCATGTATTGCTTGTGATTGTATGTGTGATCATGTAATTTGTGTCAGTAAATTCACACATTTTATTATTGTGTTTAAGTGTGCCTCCATTATAATATTCCTCATGAGCATACACGAAGGTTATCATAGTACACCTAGGGAACACCACGTTCTCTATAGAAGTTCTTATTGCCTGGAGAGTGGTAAAACAGCACAGACTTATATAAAAGTGTACCCTTAGCCATCCGATCAGTATCAGAGCCTGAATGGTGGCAGCAAGTAACGTAGTGGCTGGAGAGAGGTAAAGCCACACAGACCTTCATGGGAGAGTACCCTGGGCTGACAGTTCAGTAGCAGATCTATGGGAGTAGCAACACTCTGGCAACGAACAGTATAGAGTACACCCACTGAACTGCATTGCTGGGGTGCAGATATAATAACCCAGCTGGCGACCTTGTTAAGAGAAGATAGAGAAGACAGGCGGGAAAGGAGTTCCTGCAACCTTTTTGTCTGGCAGGCAAGACTCAGGGAGGTTATTGTTATAAGGTAAGCCTGAGTCTTCCTTCACTCCTCCATGGGTCTAGCCGGAATTGCTGATAGCAGTTTCCCCGTGGTTGACTGAAGGGCTTCCAGGGTGAGTCAGTGGCACCCCTTCAGTGGTGGAAGCAA
>WNGS01066218.1:51483-69415 GCA_020271785.1 Procambarus virginalis | reverse complement strand
CGAAAATAGGAAAATTGACTCAAGCTACAAGAATCATACAAAACGCAGGAGAGGGAAAGAGAGCAAAAGGCCATCAGTGAAATAGAGAGAAACCCGAAATATTTTTTTCCTATGCAAAATCAAGATCAAAAACCACATCTAGTATCGGCCCCTGCGAAAGGAAGATGGAACTTTCACCGATGACAACAAAGAAATGAGCGAGCTACTGAGGAAGCAATACGACTCTGTCTTCAGCGAGCCATTAAACGCACTAAAGATCGATAACCCAAATGAATTTTTCATGGATATGATACCAACATCAAATCATATATCAGACGTCACCCTATCCCCACTGGATTTTGAAGAAGCCATAAACAGTATGCCTATGCACTCCGCACCAGGCCCGGATTCTTGGAACTCCATATTCATCAAGAACTGTAAAAAACACCATATCGCAGGCCCTTCACATTCTGTGGAGACAAAGCCTAGATACTGGCGTTATTCCTGATATACTAAAAACAGCAGAGATAGCACCACTTCATAAAGGAGGAAATAAGGCAGAGGCAAAAAATTACAGACCGATAGCACTAACATCGCACATCATAAAAATTTTTGAGAGAGTGCTAAGAAGTAAGATCACAAAATACATGGAATCACAGCATCTCCATAACCCCGGACAACATGGTTTCAGAACAGGGCGCTCTTGCCTGTCGCAGTTGCTGGACCACTATGATATGGCATTAGATGCTATGGAAGACAAACAAAACGCTGATGTAATTTACACAGATTTTGCAAAAGCTTTTGATAAATGTGACCATGGTGTTATTGCCCATAAAATGCGCTCAAAAGGAATTACCGGAAAAGTAGGCAGATGGATCTACAATTTCCTGACCAACAGAACCCAATGTGTAATAGTCAACAAAATAAAATCCAACCCGTCAACCGTTAAGAGCTCAGTCCCCCAGGGTACTGTGCTTGCTCCAGTACTTTTTCTCATCCTATATCGGACATAGACAAGAACACAACCTATAGCACTGTATCATCCTTTGCAGATGACACTAGGATCTTCATGAGAGTAGGCAACATAGAGGACACGGCGAACCTCCAGTCAGATGTAGATCAGGTCTTTCTATGGGCTACAGAAAATAATATGGTGTTTAACGAAGACAAGTTCCAGCTCATGCGCTATGGAAAAAATGAAAATATAAAAACTGAAACCACGTACAAAACTCAGGCAAATTATAACATAGAACGAAAAGGCAATGTAAAGGATCTGGGTGTACTCATGTCGGAAGACCTTACCTTTAAAGAACACAATAAAGTAGCCGTCACAACTGCAAGAAAAATGACAGGTTGGATAACAAGAACTTTTCACACTAGAGATGCTATACCGATGATGACACTTTTCAAAACGCTTGTGCTCTCTAGAGTGGAGTACTGCTGCACAATGACAGCCCCTTTCACTGCGGGTGAAATTGCTGACCTGGAGAGCGTGCAGAGATCCTTTACTGCTAGAATCCACTCGGTAAAACATCTAAACTATTGGGACCGACTAAAGAGCCTAAATTTGTATTCCCTTGAGCGCAGGCGGGAGAGATACATAATAATTTACACGTGGAAAATATTAGAGGGGCTGGTCCCAAACCTGCACACAGAAATAACATCACATGAGACTAGAAGACATGGCAGGATGTGCAGAATACCCCCGTTGAAAAGCAGAGGTGCAACTGGTACTCTGAGAGAGAACTCTATCAACATCAGAGGCCCGAGACTGTTCAACACGCTTCCACTACACATAAGGGACATAACTGGCAAACCCCTCACAGTGTTCAAGAGAGAACTGGATAAGCACCTCCAAAGGATACCTGATCAACCAGGCTGTGACTCATACGTCAGGCTGCGAGCAGCCGCGTCCAACAGCCTGGTTGATCAGTCCAGCAACCAGGAGGCCTGGTCGATGACCGGGCCGCGGGGACGATAAGCCCCGGAAGCACCTCAAGGTATCCTCAAGGTAAGGTCTCTTTTCGGCAGTGTGAAGGTGTGCCCCAAGGTAGTGTTCTGAGTACTACTCTTTTTTTTGGTTGCTCTCAATGGTCTCCTTTCCTCCCTTCCTTCTGGCATCTTCTCCGCTCTTTATGATGACGATCTTACTCTTTGCTGTCGAGGTGATCATTCGCCTCTCCTTCAACAGTGGCTTCAACTTGCGATTGATGCCGTGTCCTCTTGGGCCACCAATCATGGCTTCAAGTTCTCTACTACTAAGACTTGTGCCATGACCTTTACTCGGAAGCGGGTTGTTCTTCGTCCCTCTTTGTCACTTTATGGTCATCCCCTTGAGTACAGAGATTCCACAAAGCTTTTGGGGTTATTCTTTGACACTTGTTTGTCTTGGTCGCCCCATGTCTCTTACCTCCGCGTGGAATGCTCTAAGGCTTTTAACCTACTTAAGGTTTTGTCCCATACTTCTTGGGGAGCGGATAGGCGCATGCTCCTCTATTTACATTCCTCTCTCGTATTGTCTAAGCTCGATTATGGATGCTCTGCATACTCTTCTGCTTTTTTTTTTCTTTTTTTTTTCTTTTTTTTTTTAGATATATACAGGAGTTGTTACATTCTTGTACAGCCACTAGTACGCGTAGCGTTTCGGGCAGGTCCCTGGAATACGATCCCCGCCGCGAACAATCGTTTTTTCATCCAAGTACACATTTTACTGTTGCGTTAAACAGAGGCTACAGTTAAGGATTTGCGCCCAGTAAATCCTCCCCGGCCAGGATACGAACCCATGACATAGCGCTCGCGGAACGCCAGGTGAGCGTCTTACCACTACACCACGGAGACTGGTTACTGGTTACCGGAGACTTCTCCTTCTACTCTTCGCCGTCTCGATCCTTTGCACCATACTGGGTTGCGCCTCAGCTCTGGTGCTTTTCGTTCTACTCCTACCCTCAGTTTGTATGCTGACACTGGCTTTCTGTCTCTCCAGGATCGCCGTGATCATTACAGTCTTCGCTATCTAGCGCGATCCTTACAGCATCCTCACTCTCGCCTCTATCGTGCTTTGAATTTTACCCCTCATGTAGTTCTTGTTCCTCTTCACCACCTTCCTCTTTCTGTCCGTTAGTCTCGCGTACAAGATTCTCTTTCAGTTTGTCTTACTAATGTTTCTCCTCGTATTGTTCCCTCCTTGCCCCCGTGGAGGGTCCCCCTTCCCAAATTTTGTACTTCTCTGACCCGCATCACTAAAGCTTTTACCCCTCCTACAGTTCTGAAACGTCTCTTCCTTGAGCACTTTTCTTCTCACTTCCACTCCGTTCCCATCTTCACCGACGGGTCAAAGTCTGCTGACGGTGTGGGCTACTCTTTTGTTTTTCCTGACCAGACTTGTATGTGTCGCCTTCCTCCGGAGGCTAGCATCTTCACAGCAGAACTCTATGCTATTCTCTATGCTCTTCGTCTCCTGCTTTCCCGGAGACAGTCCTCCTTCGTGGTAGTAGTTGACTCTCGTAGTGCCCTCATGGCTTTGGGGTCCTTTAATCCAGTCCACCCTGTGGTCATCGAGATTCAACATTGGCTGTTTCTTATCTCCAGTAAATTTAAGTCGGGTGCGTTTTGCTGGGTTCCCAGCCATGTTGGTGTCTCTTTAAATGAGCGTGCGGATACTGCCGCTAAGGACGCTATCCGCACTTGTCCCGTCTCCCGTAAAGGTGTTCCTTATTCCGACTTTTACCCAGTTATTCATGCCTCCATCCTTGCCCGTTGGCAGCGTTGTTGGTCTTCTGTTATTGGTAACAAACTGCGTACTCTCAAGAGTCGCGTGTCCCAGTGGACTTCCTCCTGCCACCGTAACCGACGGTGGGAAACGACTCTAGCTAGGTTGCGTCTTGGCCATACCCGTTTAACTCACGGTCACTTAATGGAGCGCCGCCCTGCTCCTTATTTTCCAAATTGCATTGTCCTTCTTACGGTCGTTCATATCCTTGTTGAATGTTCCGACTTCCAGGACGAGCGTGTGTCTTGTTTTCCGACTCCCCCCCCCCCCCGCAGTCGTTTGTCCCTCGATAGAATTCTTGGCGACTCTGATACTTTTGATATCGTTTGCCTTATGCGTTTTTGTTCTCGTATTGGCATCCTTGGTGATATTTAGCGCCCTCTGATTATCCCGCATATTTGATGGTGCTACATAGCCTTCCCGGTTTGGTGCCTTCTTTTGATAATTACTAACTTGAACAACAGTGTCCGCTGATCTTCCCTTCCTCTGCGTCAACTTCAGGGACAATGAAATCATAAGAACGTGATGTATCTGGAAAAATACTGAGGTTGTACAATGGGATTTAACCTGCACCGATGAACACACCCATAGACACACACACACAAACACACTATCACTCGAAGAATGATGACCATGGTTCAGTCGATAACGCAAGTGTTTGTGTGCTGTAATAATTCCTGATTAACACCCTGCAAGCACCTGCTGATCCCTGATTAATAGGCTGCAAGCACCTGCTGATCCCTGATTAACAGCCTGCAAGCACCTGCTGATCCCTGATTAACAGCCTGCAAGCACCTGCTGATCCCTGATTAACAGCCTGCAAGCACCTGCTGATCCCTGATTAATAGGCTGCAAGCACCTGCTGATCCCTAATTAGCAGCCTGGAAGCACCTGCTGATCCCTAATTAGCAGCCTGCAAGCCCCCATGCTAATCACACAGTAAATGCCTGCAAGCTGTGAGCTTATCGCAAATGACCGTGGCCTCCTGCACACCCTTGTTTGAGGGAGTAGTTGTAGTGCCTCCAAGAATGCTACACTCTTATAACTTTCTTTTGGGTTATCAACATTTGTATTACATAACAAGTATGGAGGAGGACACAGTAAACTGTGATACAGAAAGTGAGGCTGGATAAGACTATAATACATCGACTTTAGAAACTCTTTCATATTCAATACTATAGTCATGTAAGCAGGATAGGCTATGTGTATACCCACTTCTCAATACTATAGTCATGTAAGCAGGATAGGCTATGTGTATACCCACTTCTCAATACTATAGTCATGTAAGCAGGATAGGCTATGTGTATACCCACTTCTCAATACTATAGTCATGTAAGCAGGATAGGCTATGTGTATACCCACTTCTCAATACTATAGTCATGTAAGCAGGATAGGCTATGTGTATACCCACTTCTCAATACTATAGTCATGTAAGCAGGATAGGCTATGTGTATACCCACTTCTCAATTTACAGTTTTTTTTATGTTCATTTCTGTACTACTAGAGACATTTATTATCAATTTCTTGTCAACAGCCAATTTAAAACTATTAGATACAGTTTCTTGCAAAAAATTCTTGCAATGTACCTGTAATTTTTTTTTTACAATTTTACTGTAATTATTCTACTTAAAATCATCTGTACTTGTAAAGTAAAGCTGTAAAGTATCTGTTAAACACTTTTTGTCAATTTTACTCTTAATTCTCTAAAATTATCTGTTAGTTTAAGGACTTGCCCGAAACGCAATACGTGCTAGTGGCTTTACAAGAATGTAATTTCAACTTAAACTCTATGTTCTCTGTTAACCCCTAATGTACATTTTTGTATATGTATAAATAAATAAATAAATATGCAGGCGATGAGTAACAATAACGTGGCTAAAGTATGTTGACCAGACCACACACTAGAAGGTGAAGGGACGACGACGTTTCGGTCCGTCCTGGACCATTCTCAAGTCGATTGTGATGAGGAAGTTGTTGTTGTTGTTAAAGATTTAGCTACTCAGGACGAAGTGTCCATGTAGCACGGGCTATGGTGAGCCCGTAATTGAGTTTGGTTATACATGATAACCTTTTTCCTGTGATATTTGGGTCTAAGTTTAAAATGGAGGAGGGGATTTCTCCTTTTTTCCTGCTTATTTATCGCTTCTGTTTTAGTGCACTGGTTTTAATCTTGTTTTATTAACTTTATCTTGGTGGTGGATGTAGATGCAGAATGTTCACTAATGAGTCCCATTCCTCAACGGCTTTTCTAATCATTGTAGTCGCGGTGGAATGTGCATCTAATGCAGCTGCTGTTGTTGGATTAATGTTGAGTTTGATGCGCAGGGCTTCAGTAGCTTCACATTCCAGTAAGTAGTGCAATAGTGGCGCCTCTGCTTCAGTTTCACATATGTGACACTCTTTAACTATTGGGTTCATTACCTCCCAGCAGCACTTGTAACCAAGTCTGAGTCTGTGTATGGCTACTGCAATGTCTCTGGATATCTTTTTGCCAGGCTTGAAAGAGGAGTAACCAGTGGCTTGTTCGTGCCATATCGCAGTGGATCTTCCTTCCGCTACTTTGGCTCTATGGCGACTTTTGATAGTTGAGAATATTTTCTTCTTGATTTATTCCTTAATCTGTGAGAAACTTGGAGGTATTTGAACCTGTACAACAGGTAGAGCATTGGCAGTTTTTGCTAGTGATTCTGCCTTTTCATTTCATTACCATCTATGCCAATGTGACTTGGTATCCAATTTAGGGTGATTGACAGCCCTCGATTATGGCCTTCTTTTCCTATATGTTGAATTTCTGTGAGGAGTTGTATATTATCTCTGTGCTGACTTGATAACAATGCCTGGAGCGAAGATTTAGAGTCTGTATGAATGATGACATCATGTAAATTATTCTCAATTGTATAGTTTATCGCCTCCTTCAGGGCATATAATTCTGTTTGCAATGTTGAGCACCCACTATTCATGTTCCAGTAAGCCTCATGGTTGGTAGTGTAAACTGCTGCCCCAGCAGAACCTTTTTCTTGATCAACTGATCCGTCTGTGAAGATGTGAGTCATTGTGGGTCTAGAGATAGTTTCCATTTGTTGTTCTATTACTTCCTTGAGCCTCTGCGGGTCACATGCTGATTTTTTAGCTGGTAATCTTTCAATGATTATCTTTAGATTCGATTGTTGACCAGACCACACACTAGAAGGTGAAGGAACGACGACGTTTCGGTCCGTCCTGGACCATTCTCAAGTCGATTGTGATGAGGAATGTTGTTGTTGTTTTAGATTCAACTACTCAGAAGAATAAGTTCCAGTAGCACGGGCTATGGTGAGCCCGTATGTGGAGGCTCTTTGGAGCCATTATCTGTATCAGTGGCTGATACTAGAGATCTGGCGATGGATGGGGGTCTTCATGCTGGTTTTCAGCCTGGAGGGCTGGCTATACCAGTTATGGAGCTGGTGTGATTAGTGTCGACCTCTAGGTTTTCCGTTTTTTCTTTGCCTGTGACTTTGGCTGAGTAGTGCTGTCGCTGGAGTTTGGTGACGTGGCCTCCATGAGGAAGTCTTGAACCGTGTATGTGTCGTATTTGTGATGCGGCGCTGGAGCTCCTACTATGATTTCCTCGTCTGAGGAGTCCGTAACCTCCGTAGTGGGTGTTTTTGTCTTTCGCCTCGCAGCCTTTGGTAGGCTTAGGTGTCGTTGATTGGTGGTTGTAGCTATTTCAGGAGCGCTGGTGGTGCTGTTATCGTTTGTAGACAGCACGTCTGCTAGCGCGGCTGCTGAGATAGTGATGGTAGGAGTGTTGGGAGCTGGAGAAGGAATTACCTTTGTTGTGTCGCCCGGGTCATGGCCGGTTCTGGAGTCGGTGTTGAAGTTGACCGCACGGTCGTCCTGGTGGTAGTCTCCGGAGTGGTAGAGGAGGCAGTGAGATTTACGCTAGTGGCTATGATGGGGGCCAGGCCATTGTCTATGTATAATGCGTTTAGTTCACTAACAAAGCGCTGGTTGTCAGGTCCTGCAAGCCTTTCCACTAGTCTAATAAGACCAGGGATAATGCCTGCACGTGATGCAGGGGGCTGTGAAGGAGCCTGTGGGACCTTGGGTCCCCAATGAGAAGGCTGTGTCGCCTGCTGGGAGGAGCCACATGTTGGTAAGACTGGAAAGTCTTCTGGTCGATTAGTGAGAGCTAAGGTGGTGGGTTGAACGCTTGGGGCTCTGGTCGAGGAGGTAGAAGGGTGGTTTCTCTTGGCTTCAACCTGGTCCTTGATGCTTTCCTGTCTGCGGGGGCAGTGGTAGGAAATTGTGGGGTGATTGCCATCACAGAGCAAGCAGCGATGGACTGTTGCCTTGCATATGGAGTAGTGATGGTCCAGTGTACACAGGCTGCACCTCTGGACAGGGTGCTGACACTTGTTGGTCGGGTGGGAGAGCTCGTAGCACTTAAAGCACTGCTGGATCTCATGGTATCGTTCCTTTTTTATTTGGTGGGGTAGTATTTTTAGGCCGAAGCAGTAGAATCCTTGTGTGGCAGCCTGGGTGGCCGCAGCTATGGTGGTGAACGTAATCTTCATTGATGTTTTGTCGGTGTTGCAGAACTCCAGGTTGAATACCGACAGGTTTGGATTTTCGACCTCGATATTGACCATGATATGATGTTGAGGTCGCTCAGCGATCCACTGGCTGGTCCTGCTGGTAAAAACAGTTCTTCCGACCAGGAACTGACGTGGGAAGTGAGGATGTAGGTGGTGCTCTTTGCGAAGAATGACTTCGTTAGTGAGGAGTTTTTCTAGCTCCTCTTCACATGAAAAGAAGAGCACGATATCTTCACCTTCCTGACTAATGTCAGCGGGTTCGAGGCCAGTAACGTCCTTCAGGATCTTTAAAGTATTGACGAAGAGCTGCAGAAGGCCTATTGGCCCATACGAGGCAGCTCCTATTATAACCATCGAATGAGAAGGAGATAGGAATAAGAAGAGGATAGCAAGGGAGCGTAGGAGAAGAGAGAAAGAAAAGGAAAGAGAAAGAAAGAAAATAGAAGGGGTAGGCTTATGTTAAGTCACGTATAGGCCTGCCTCGTATGGGCCAATAGGCCTTCTGCAGCTCTTATTATTATTACTATCCCCTCTACTACACCTTACTTTGCTCCTTTTGCCTATTTATTGCCTGTCTCTACTTCCTCATCACGTCCATTTGGTCACCATTTGGTCCGGGAGACATCTCCCGTCACGCAGGGTGCAGTTGCGCCTCCACAGATCATCCAGTTGCGCCTCCAGTATCATCTTTGATACTGGTAATGGCTTAAAAGGGCCACCACTTACGGGCTATTCATGCCCGTGCAACCTCTTGGGTGGCTTAATCTTCATCAATCAATCATTCCTCATCACAATCGACTTGAGAATGGTCCAGGACGGACCGAAACGTCGTCGTCCCTTCACCTTTTAGTGTGTGGTCTGATCAACTTACTTTAGCCACGTTATTGTGACTCATCGCCTGCAATTAGATTCGATTCTTCCCATGGAGGAGGCTGTCGAAAGTGTTGATATGGTTTATTATCCCCTTTGTTTTTAATGGTCCATTTTCTCTAAAATCTTGACCACATTATCCATCCATGAGCTTGTTCTATACTGTAGGTTTTTCTGAAAGGATGTCTTTGATTGACAGTCTGGCAGTTATTCCAGTAAGTTTTCCTATTATGGTGGCTATCCTTTGTTTCATCCTGTTTTCTAATGCTGGTAAATTTGTTTCCATTCTGAGGTTCTCTCTACGCGTCCATATTGGTGCTCCCAGCATTGTTCTCAGAGCATCATTTTGAGACACTTCCAGTTTCTCCCATTGGTTATCACTGAGGGATATAAGAGCAGGAGCAGCATAGTCGATGAGTGACCTAACTGCTTGAACGTAGTACATTTTGAGTACTGGTAGAAGACCGAAGAAATGGAAAAAGATTTAGTAAATGCAATACATAGAGCAGCAAATCACGCCATCCCCAAGAGGAAAACAATTACCCAACAACACAAGGACCATTGGTATTACTGTGATAGGATCAAAGAGCTACATAACAGACTAAATCGTGCACGAAAGAATTTCAGAAGAGATAGAACCGAAGCTAATCTAGGACTTCTTAGAGCTGTCCGAGATCATGTGCACGAAGAAACAGCAAAAATCAGAGAAGAAAAATGGCTCGAGTGGTGTGCCAAGCTAAATCAGCATACGTCCTTGGGCGACATCTGGAGGCCAAAGGAAAATCGCCTCCTGCTCCGCCGATGAGAAAGTAGAGACAGGCAATAAATAGGCAAGAGAGAGCTGAGGAGCAAAGTAAGGTGTAGTAGAGGGGATAGTAATAACAATAAGAGCTGCAGAGGGCCTATTGGCCCATACGAGGCAGCTTATATTATAACCACTTAATGAGAAGGAGATAGGAATAAGAAGAGGATAGCAAGGGAGCGTAGGAGAAGACAATGAACAGAAAAAGGGAGAAGAGAGAAAGAAAAGGAAAGAGAAAGAAAGATAAATGGCTTATGTTAGGTCACGTTTGTTAGAAAGATTAGAGCATTTGAGTGTATACTGTGAAAGGGAAGAGTCCACAGCAACAAAGCCAGGACTCAAGTTCATGTTGGGTACATTGTGTATTAGAGCCGATTCCACAAGATGGCGTCTGTGTAGAGTAGAGGCAGGAAAGATTATTTTGGAGGAAGACCAATCAATGGGATGATTAGAATCCCTCACATGGCAAAAGAGAGCATTGTTAGTGTCTGCAGACTTAACACTTCTCTTGTGTTCTTTAAGTCTGTCATTCAGTGTACGGCCAGTTTCGCCAAAGTATTGGAGAGGACAAGATGAACAGGAAATAGAGTAGACACCAGCAGCATTAGAAGCAGGAAGAGCAGTGTGAACTAGATTGCTACGAAGTGAGTTAGTTTGTCGAAAGGCGAGTTTAATGTCAAGAGGACGAAAGGTATTGGTAAAAGTTCTGAGTTCAGATATGAAGGGAAGGCATAGTACAGTGCAACTAGTGTTGGAAGCAGGTTTAGGATGAAAGAAATTTCGTTTAGCTTGAGAGTAAAAAGAAACTATGAAGTTCGTATAGCAGGCCAAGGAAATGCAAATCCTAAAGGTTTTAAGGACATAAGAATAAAGGTAACTGCAGAAAGTTTAGTCCTGGCACTTGTAGGCACAGTTGATGAAATGCAAAGGGTAACCAAGGCGAGAGAATGATTTGTAGATAAAGGCAATTTCAGAATCAAGAAACCTTTTTCTGTTCATTGTCTTCGCCTACGCTCCCTTGCTATCCTCTTCTTATTCCTATCTCCTTCTCATTAAGTGGTTATAATATAAGCTGCCTCGTATGGGCCAATAGGCCCTCTGCAGCTCTTATTGTTATTACTATCCCCTCTACTACACCTTACTTTGCTCCTCAGCTCTCTCTTGCCTATTTATTGCCTGTCTCTACTTCCTCATCACAGTCGACTTGAGAATGGTCCAGGACGGACCGAAACGTCGTCGTCCCTTCACCTTCTAGTGTGTGGTCTGGTCGACAATAAATAAATAAATAAATAAAGTTATGGCTAGGCCTCTCTTGTGATGCCTGAGCATAAGTGAATACAGCTTAAACATTTACCTCGTTCATACAACCCAGTTACAACACTGTAAAATATTACCTGTTGATGATTCCGAGGATCAACGTCCCTGTGGCCAGGTGTAGCCAGGCCTCCTGGTTGGTGGTCTGGTCAACCAGGCTGTTTGATCCGCTTATTCACAGCGTGACGCGAGAGTCACAGCCTGGTTGTTCAGGTATCTTTTGAAGGTGTTTGTCAAGTTCTCTTTGAACACTGCAAGAGGTTGGCCAGTTATGCCCTGTACAGTACATGTTTACCTTGAGATCAGGGTTCTGGGAGTAATACTCTCCGAGCCCGGCCTGAGGTCAGGCTCGACGTGTGATAACTTTTCCAACAGGCTATTGCTTGGAGCGATTCGCAGGCCCATATATATCCATTACAACCTGGTTGAACAAGCACTTCTTACAAGGACTTATCTAAGTGCCTCTTAAAGACATCCACCTTTGCTCCAGCAATATTTCTAATGCTTGCTGGTAGGGTGTCAAAAGGTCTTGGTCCTTTGATGTTGATAGAGTTCTCTCTCAGGCTGCCTATTGTACATTTGTTTTTCAGTGGGGTTATTCTGCACATCCTGCCATGTCTTCTGGTCTCAGGTAGTGTTATTCTGTCTGCAGATTTGGAACCAGTCCTCCTAGTATTTTCCAAGTGTAAATTATTATGTATTTCTCCTGCTTGTACTCTAGGGAATACAGATTTACAAATTTTAAACTGTCCCAATAATTTAAATGATTTATTGAGTGAATTCTAGCAGTAAAAATTCCTTGCACATTAAATAGTATCGTCATCTCTTGTTTGGAAGGTTCTTGTTATCTAACCTGTCATTTTTCTTGCAGTTGTGACAGCTACTTTGTTGTGTTGTGTAAAAGAGGAAGGGTCTACTGACATAATTACTCCTAAATATCTTATATTGCTTTTGCTTTCAATAGTGTAGTTTGACCGAGTATTATGTCACCGCTGTTTTTATATTTTCTAGGGAACTATGGAACTACTCCATAGTTCAGTAACTGGAACTTATCCTCATTAAACATCATGTTATTTTCTGTAGGCCATTGAAAGACTTTAACAGCGGAAGGCGGCCTGGTCGACGACCGGGCCGCAAGGACGTTAAGTCCCGAAATCATCTCAAGGTAACCTCAAGGTAGGGTGACTGTCATCTATATTGTCTACTGTCATGAAAATTCTAATGCTAACTACAAAGGCTGATATGTTACTATAGTTTGTTTCTTTGTCCATATCTGATATAAGGACGATAAAAAATACCAGAGTAAGGACGGTTCCTTGGGGAACTGAGCTCTTCACAGTAGATGATCTGGAGTGTACTGTTGACTATTACACTCGTCAACCTGCAAGCACCAACCTGCAAGCATCAGCCTGCAAGCACCAACCTGCAAGCATCAACCTGCAAGCACCAACCTGCAAGCACCAACCTACAAGCATCAACCTGCAAGCATCAACCTGCAAGCACCATCCTGCAAGCACCAACCTACAAGCATCAACCTGCAAGCATCAACCTGCAAGCACCAACCTGCAAGCATCAACCTGCAAGCATCAACCTGCAAGCACCAACCTACAAGCATCAACCTGCAAGCACCAACCTGCAAGCACCAACCTGCAAGCACCAACCTGCAAGCATCAACCTGCAAGCATCAACCTGCAAGCACCAACCTACAAGCATCAACCTGCAAGCACCAACCTGCAAGCACCAACCTGCAAGCATCAACCTGCAAGCACCAACCTGCAAGCACCAACCTGCAAGCATCAACCTGCAAGCATCAACCTGCAAGCACCAACCTACAAGCATCAACCTGCAAGCATCAACCTGCAAGCACCAACCTGCAAGCACCAACCTGCAAGCACCAACCTGCAAGCATCAACCTGCAAGCACCAACCTGCATGCACCAACCTGCAAGCACCAACCTGCAAGCATCAACATGCAAGCATCAACCTGCAAGCACCAACCTACAAGCATCAACCTGCAAGCATCAACCTGCAAGCACCAACCTGCAAGCAACAACCTGCAAGCATCAACCTGCAAGCACCAACATGCAAGCACCAACCTACAAGCATCAACCTGCAAGCACCAACCTACAAGCATCAACCTGCAAGCACCAACCTGCAAGCAACAACCTGCAAGCATCAACCTGCAAGCACCAACATGCAAGCACCAACCTGCAAGCATCAACCTGCAAGCATCAACCTGCAAGCACCAACCTGCAAGCACCAACCTACAAGCATCAATCTGCAAGCATCAACCTGCAAGCACCAACCTACAAGCATCAACCTGCAAGCATCAACCTGCAAACACCATCCTGCAAGCACCAACCTGCAAGCACCAACCTGCAAGCATCATCCTGGAACCATTCTGTTCGTTACGAAGTTAAAGATCCCCCTAATTTGCCAGTAATTTATTTTGTGCACATTTTGTGTGCAATAACACCATGGTCGCATCTGTAGAAAGTTTTTGTGAAATCTGTTATTTATTACATCAGTGTACCACCCTGTACCACCCTGCACACCCTGTACCACCATGTACCACCATGTACACCCTGTACCACCCTGTACCACCCTGTACACCCTGTACCACCATGCACCACCATGTACACCCTGTACCACCCTGTACAACCCTGTACCACCCTGTACACCCTGTACCACCATGCACCACCATGTACACCCTGTACCACCCTGTACACCCTGTACCACCATGTACACCCTGTACCACCATGTACACCATGTACACCCTGTACTACCCTGTACCACCATGTACACCCTGTACACCCTTGTACCACCATGTACACCCTGTACCACCATGTACACCCTGTACCACCCTGTACACCCTGTACCACCATGTACACCCTGTACCACCATGTACACCATGTACACCCTGTACACCCTGTACCACCATGTACACCCTGTACCACCATGTACACCCTGTACACCCTGTACCACCATGTACCACCATGAACACCCTGTACCACCATGTACACCCTGTACCACCATGTACACCCTGTACCACCATGTACACTTTGTACCACCATGTACACCCTGTACCACCATGTACACCCTGTACCACCATGTACCACCATGTACACCCTGTACCACCATGTACCACCATGTACACCCTGTACCACCATGTACACCATGTACCACCATGTACACCCTGTACCACCATGTACACCCTGTACCACCATGTACACCCTGTACCACCATGTACCACCATGTACACCCTGTACCACCATATACACCCTGTACACCCTGTACCACCATGTACCACCATGTACACCCTGTACCACCATGTACACCCTGTACCACCTTGTACACCCTGTACCACCATGTACACCCTGTACCACCATGTACACCCTGTACACCTTGTACACCCTGTACCACCCTGTACACCCTGTACCACCATGTACATCCTGTACCACCATGTACACCCTGTACCACCATGTACCACCATGTACACTCTGTACCACCATGTACACCCTGTACCACCATGTACACCCTGTACCACCATGTACACCCTGTACCACCATGTACACCCTGTACACCCTGTACCACCATGTACCACCATGTACCACCATGTACCACCATGTACACCCTGTACACCCTGTACCACCATGTACCACCATGTACACCCTGTACCGCCATGTACACCCTGTACACCCTGTACCACCATGTACCACCATGTACACCCTGTACCACCATGTACCACCATGTACACCCTGTACCACCATGTTCCACCATGTACACCCTGTACCACCATGTACACCATGTACACCCTGTACACCCTGTACCACCATGTACCACCATGTACACCCTGTACCACCATGTACCACCATGTACACCCTGTACCACCATGTACTACCATGTACACCCTGTACCACCATGTACACCCTGTACCACCATGTACACCCTATACCACCATGTACACCCTGTACCACCATGTACCACCCTGTACACCCTGTACCACCATGTACACCCTGTACACCCTGTACCACCATGTACCACCATGTACACCCTGTACCACCATGTACACCCTGTACCACCATGTACACCCTGTACCACCATGTACACCCTGTACCACCATGTACACCCTGTACCACCATGTACACCCTGTACCACCATGTACACCCTGTACCACCCTGTACACCCTGTACCACCATGTACAACCTGTACCACCATGTACACCCTGTACACCCTGTACCACCATGTACACCCTGTACACCCTGTACCACCATGTACACCCTGTACCACCCTGTACACCCTGTACCACCATGTACACTCTGTACCACCATGTACACTCTGTACCACCATGTACACCCTGTACCACCATGTACACCCTGTACCACCATGTACACCCTGTACCACCATGTACACCCTGTACCACCATGTACACTCTGTACCACCATGTACACTCTGTACCACCATGTACACTCTGTACCACCATGTGCACCCTGTATCACCATGTACACCCTGTACCACCATGTACACCCTGTACCACCATGTACACCCTGTACCACCATGTACACCCTGTACCAACCTGTACACCCTGTACCACCATGTACACTCTGTACCACCATGTACACCCTGTACCACCATGTACACTCTGTACCACCATGTACACTCTGTACCACCATGTACACCCTGTACCACCATGTACACCCTGTACCACCATGTACACCCTGTACCACCATGTACACCCTGTACCACCATGTACACCCTGTACCGCCATGTATACCCTGTACCACCATGTACACCCTGCACCACCATGTACACCCTGTACCACCCTGTACCACCATGTACACCCTGTACCACCATGTACACCCTGTACCACCCTGTACACCCTGTACCACCATGTACACCCTGTACCACCCTGTACACTCTGTACCACCCTGTACACTCTGTACCACCATGTACACCCTGTACCACCGTGTACACTCTGTACCACCATGTACACTCTGTACCACCATGTACACCCTGTACACCCTGTACCACCATGTACACCCTGTACCACCATGTACACCCTGTACCACCATGTACACCCTGTACACCCTGTACCACCATGTACACCCTGTACCACCCTGTACCTGTACACCTGTACATCCTGTACCACCATGTACACCCTGTACCACCATGTACACCCTGTACCACCATGTACACCCTGTACCACCATGTACACCCTGTACACCCTGTACCACCATGTACACCCTGTACCACCATGTACACCCTGTACCACCATGTACACCATGTACACCCTGTACCACCATGTACACCCTGTACCACCATGTACACCCTGTACCACCATGTACACCCTGTACCACCATGTACACCCTGTACCACCATGTACACTCTGTACCACCATGTACATCCTGTACCACCATGTGCACCCTGTACCACCATGCACACCCTGTACCACCATGTACACTCTGTACCACCATGTACACCCTGTACCACCATGTACACTCTGTACCACCATGTACACTCTGTACCCCCATGTACACTCTGTACCACCATGTACACCCTGTACACCCTGTGCCACCATGTACACCCTGTACCACCATGTACACCCTGTACCACCATGTACACCCTGTACCACCATGTACACCCTGTACCACCATGTACACTCTGTACCACCCTGTACACCATGTACACCCTGTACCACCATGTACACCCTGTACCACCATGTACACCCTGTACCACCATGTACACTCTGTACCACCATGTACACTCTGTACCACCATGTACACCATGTACCACCATGTACACTCTGTACCACCATGTACACCCTGTACCACCATGTACACCCTGTACCACTATGTACACTCTGTACCACCATGTACACCCTGTACCACCATGTACACCCTGTACCACCATGTACCACCATGTACACCCTGTACACCCTGTACACCCTGTACCACTATGTACACTCTGTACCACCATGTACACCCTGTACCACCATGTACACGCTGTACCACCATGTACACCCTGTACCACCATGTACACCCTGTACCGCCATGTACACCCTGTACCGCCATGTACACCCTGTACCACCATGTACACTCTGTACCACCATGTACACCCTGTACCACCATGTACACCATGTACACTCTGTACACCCTGTACCACCATGTACACCCTGTACCACCATGTACACCATGTACACTCTGTACACCCTGTACCACCATTTACACCCTGTACCACCCTGTACACCCTGTACCACCCCATACACCCTGTACCACCATGTACACCCTGTACCACCATGTACACCCTGTACCACCATGTACACCCTGTACCACCATGTACCACCATGTACACCCTGTACCACCATGTACACCCTGTACACCATGTACACCCTGTACACCCTGTACCACCATGTACACCCTGTACACCCTGTACCACCTGTAACACCTGTACCACCATGTACACCCTGTACCACCATGTACACCCTGTACACCTGTACACCCTGTACCACCATGTACACCCTGTACCACCATGTACACCCTGTACCACCATGTACACCCTGTACCACCATGTACACCATGTACCACCATGTACACCCTGTACACCCTGTACCACCATGTACACC
>WNGS01066217.1:0-11645 GCA_020271785.1 Procambarus virginalis | reverse complement strand
CCACTCAAGACCTGGGCAGCACAAACAGAGGTATTTCCCTCTCCAGCTTCCAACTACCATCTCCATCTCAGCGGCTGCGCTAGCAGACGTGCTGTCTACAAATACTAATAGCATCACCAATGCTCCTAAATAGCTTCTGCCACTAATCCATGATACCTGAGCCAATCTCAGGCTGCGAGACAAAAGACAAAATCGCCAACTACAAATGTCACAGACTCCTCAGACGAGGAAATCTTTGTAGGAGCTCCACCGCCACAGCACAAATATGACACCTACTCACTACAAGACCTCATGGAGGCCACCTCACCAAACTCCAATAACAGCATGGCTCAGCCAAAGAAAAAACGGAAGACCTAGAGGTCCACACTAACCCACCCATACCATAACTGTTACAGCCAACCATCCGAGGCTGAAATCCACCATGAAGACCCCCATCCATTCCCAGATCTCTAGTATCAGTGATTGACACAGATAATGGCTCTAAAGAGCCTCCACTTACGGGCTCCCCATAGCCCGCTCTACTTGGAACATTTTGTTCCGAGTAGCTGAATCTACAACAACACAACTCGCTCCCATCACAGTCGACTTGATAATCTTGATAAGTGTTGTCTCATCATCTGGTGTGTGGTTTGGTCATCATACGAGTGATACGGACATAGATGAAGACAATACAGTGAACATGTCCGGTATGAGGATTGCACCACTGAGTCCCAGGTCAGCACCACTACAAGAGTTCCATATCACCAGCTGTGCCATTGCCTTACTTCTATGTATTTATTTACATTGTGAATATGTGAAAGATGACTTTTTTCAGGTTCAATGATATTGGTTGTGATTACTAGTAGTGTAGATGAACCTAATGGTAGCAGCTCTCATTGTGTTACCTGGTGGAGGTTTGCAGTGTCAGCACCCCACCCTGCAAAGCGACGATATGTGATTAGTCTTGGGGAAATTGAAGCAAGAATGGCCTCAATTCTATTCTGTGGTTGCCCTATACAAGGTAGAAGAGCTTCATCTCCCAGTCAGCAGTCTTATCAAAAGATGGAGCTGTGGTATAGGTGCCACCACAGCAGAAAGAGTGCAGTTGTGAAGGAAGGTTGGGACATATTTGTGCCAGAAATTCCTAAATTTGGTGATATGGATGTAGGTGTTAGACATTTTCTGGTATGCTGGTGAAAATGAGTGAAAGCGAGTATTTTGTGTGTTATTTTGATGGTCTGTTTGTGAACCATCTCATTGATTAAACCAATCTCTGTGCAGTGAAACTAATTACAGATGGCTTATGTCCATCTTCATATTTGTTGCATTTAAAAACACCAGGGTACCTGAAATGTACGTATTTTTTCCACTGTGTATGATGAGGAAACATTCAGTAAAACATGTATTACGGTAAAATCACTAAGAGCAGTGGCTTAACCCTTAAATGGCGCATGGCTATATGCCATTTGACACCCACAGGCGCATACAAAAAAAAAAAAAAAAAAAAAAATTCTTCCTAACCTGTTAATTTGTGTTCACTGATCATGGGAAAAATAATAAAAAAATCGTGTGGCATATATTGCCCGCTATAGGGCGGGGAAGTCTGGCAAAAAACAGGCGCTGACTCGGCGTGCGTCCCAGGCGGTCTGTTGATTGCCAGCTGTCAGGCCGGAGTTGCCACAAAGAGAAATTACCTAATTATTTCAATGTCTGTGATTGATTTTTCGTAGTTTTTTTTTTGCTGTAATATTATTCAATAGTGTGTAATGTGATATATTTATATAATAAAATGAGTGAATCATCGCTGTACTCAAAAATATGGTGTGCATATTGTTGATTCAGTTATGTTCATCAAACAGTGAACCAATACTTTGTCGGTTATTACACTATATACACAGGTTATATATAAGTATCTGCATGTTTTGTTGACCATAACGAACCACTAAGTTGCTATTATGAGTCAAAAAGAAACGAGGAGTGACCGCCGTGTACCAGCCAGCCACTCACGCCCTCCCTCAAGTCACCTGACTCGCCCACGTTCTCCTCCCACAATACTGTTTTTGCTTTTATTCACTATATACAGACGCTATACAGTGGTACCTCGGAATGCGAGTGTCCCTGTATGCGAGTTTTTCGGAAGACGAGCAGGATTTCCTCAAATTATGTCTCGGAACGCGAGGGTTACCTCGGGACACGAGTTTGTTGATACGCGTACAGGCCGACCTAGCGCGTGGTGGACAGCGATCGTCGCCCCTCCGCCCCTCAGTTTACCATTGTCTCGCGCCCAGTGACTATCCCACATCAATTCTTCACCTGGATTTTCAGTGTTTTGTTGGATTTTTGGTCATTTGACTATACAATTTGTTATTATATATCTCACCATGGGTCTCAAGAAAGCCATTGATAAGGTTCAACCTAAGAAAATAGCTGTGAGTAGAGGCAGTAGAGGATGTCCCTCCTTGATTAAGAAAATGTGTGAAGTATGGGAAGAACTGCAAAGTTTTGTTGAAAAAACTCACCCAGATAAAGCTGTAGCAGGCCGTTGCATTGACCTTTTAAATGATAATGTGATGTCTTACTATAGACAAGTGTTTAAATGTAGGGAAAAACAAGTGTCTTTAGAGAAATTCTTAGTAAGACAAGCAAGTCCTAGTGGTATGCAGGCAAAATGTGCCAGTGTGTGCATACCAGTGAAGTCCTCACTGCCTGATGTGATAATGGAAGGGGACTCCCCTTCCAAACAGTAACTCCTCTCCTCCTCCCCCCTCCTCACCATCTTCCATACGCCTACAGCATTCAAGAGCAAGGTAAGTAATAACTTGAACATAGTTTTGTAGGTTTATTTAGATGAATTAGGTATAAAAATTTAGTTTGATATGGGGTTTTTGGGGTAGTCAGGAACGGATTAATTCATTTCCCATTATTTCTTATGGGGAAATTAGCTTCAGAATACGAGTTTTCGGAATACGAGGCGTCTCCAGGAACCAATTAAACTCTTAAACTGAGGTATGCCTGTATATATAAGTATCTACATTCGTGTTCACCATAACGAACCACCAAGTTGCTATTATGAGTCAAAAAGTAACGAGGAGTGACCGCCGTGTACCAGCCAGCCACTCACGCCCTCCCTCAAGTCACCTGACTCACCCACATTCTCCTTCCACAATACTGTTTTTGCTTTTATTCACTATATACAGATGCTATATATAAGTATCTACATTCGTGTTCACCATAACGAACCACTAAGTTGGTATGCTGAGTGGCAGTGGCAGCCCGCCACTGGCTGCCACTCCCTCCCTCCCTCACCTCACCAGACTTGCCACCATTCTCCACCCACCATACTGTTTTTGCTTTTATATACAGACATTATATATAAGTATTTACATGTTTTGTTCACCATAACTGAACATCTAAGCTTGTATGGTGAGTAAAGGCACAAAGACATAGGACCTCACACAGTCAGCTGATGACTGCCGCCCTCAAGGCCAGACGCACTAATATTTCTCCTCCAACAATACTGTTTGTGGTGTTATTATGCTATATGCACACATTATATATAAATATCTACCTGTTTTATTCACCATACTTGTACAAGTAAACTGGTATGGTGCCCAAAGACCATCGTGGTAACCAGTAAACAACATGATAAATCATGCAGATGACGCCACCGCCCACACCAAAATGGCGGCTCCCAACCTACTCCTCTTGCTGTTTATACCCTCTATACACACGTTATATATAAGTATCTACATTTGTGTTCACCATAGCGAACCACTAAGCTGGTATGGTGAGTGCAGTCAATAAAAGGCGGCCACACACAGTCAGAAGACATCGCCACCACCCTCCCTCCTACAGCATTACTCCTCCCTCCTTGGCGCACAGTGCTAAATATCACCACAATCCTGCTATTATCAGAACCCTGGTCAGTTTTATCACAGTCAGGGGTCTTCTGTAATAATATCATCGCTACATAATAGCATGAACAAGTATATTATGGCATTTTTGGCGATGTTCTTGTCACAAGCTGAACAGCAGTGCTGTGAGCTCACGCTGCGTGCGTCAGGCTTGGTAGATCAGTCAATACTGAGGCCCCTAACACCCGGGAGTTTGGCCCACGATTTAAAAAAAAAATGGCGTCTGTTTACAAGAGCCCTGATGAAGGTGTGGTGAACCCCGTGTATCCGCGGGCCGTTTAAATCTTGCGTAGTACTCCAAAGGATCACATGATGCGATGTGCAGTTTACTGCAAGTCGGTCAAAGCATCATATGATGCGATGTGCAATTGAAGGGTTAAGGAAGATGGAATGCTATGAACATATAAACAAAAAAAAAATGAAAACAAATTAAAATATAACTGCTATGTTGACTTCTTCACGGTGTAGTAAATGCAGGATAAAACATAGGGAATGGAAAAATTTAACTAATTTAATATGAAAAATTTAATTAGACATATAACAAGACTGAAAATAATTCCTTAAAAACTTGACTTACTTACAGGGCACAAAACAATCTTAACAAAACAGTCAAACAGACAATTTAACGATACGTTAGAGAACATGAAAAAAATGGTGCTGAAAATACTGTATGCCAGGCTGCGTAGACAAGGTAGTGTGAGGGTAGGTCCAGCAGGTAGAGCACGAGAGAGTATTCTGCTGGTGGTGGTGGTCGACTTCTATTTATATGGGACTTTACCAATATAGGTGGTGCTGGTGTGATAACTGGAAGCCGGCAGAGACAAACTAGGAGATTGCTTGTTCCCGGCCGGTGGCGTGGGCTTGCCATCACCAGGTGTGCTGGGGGTCACAGGTACTGGAGAGTAGGAGGGAATAGACCACTGTCTAGATGTCTGAGCACTAGTTGTTGTTGTTGCTATAAATTCTTGAATATGTAAACGTGGTGTGGTAGAATAGGTGATGATGGAGCAGGCCTAATCTCCTTCCTAGAGAGATTACCGTGACACATGCTATACAGGATTATTGTAAGAATGACAGCGTTGTTCCAACCCTAGTTTCTGGGAAATACACGTCTCGGGAGAGGTTTCTTTTGCTGCTTAGCTGCCTTCATTTTGAAAATAATGATAAGATGCAAAGGATTGACTGGAAAGTGAGGAAGGAATATGTTCACTGATTTTAGAAGAAAGTTCAAAGATTTCTTGGTACTAGGCCAGAATGTTGTGATTGATGAATCACTAGTTTTTTTCAAGGGACATCTTGTTTTCAAGTAGTATATCCCATCGAAACAGCACAGATTTGGATTGGAATTCTTTGTGATTGTGAAACCAGAATGGTGATATATTATATTCCAGTACGAACATAGACATACCCAGTCACGATTCTCATGGGTTTTCAGCCAGTGTGGTAAAGATGTTCATGGAACCACTGCTGAACAAGTGGCACATTTTGTGCACTGACAATTATTATACCAGCCCCTTGTTACTTATATTCCAGCTTGAACAGGAGACTGGAGTCTATAGTAGAGTAATGCCTCATAGGCGAGAAATGCCAATGTTTGGTACAAGGGTACAGTGTGATTTCACTTGAACAAACTATATGGGGCGAAGCTGATTCGTTCCAGTGCGGAATTCATTCCATCCGTCCCGCCTCGACAAGTTAAAAATACACACACACGCACGCACGCACGCACGCATGCACGCACGCACGCACGCACGCACGCATGCACGCACGCTCGCTCGCTCGCTTGCTCGTTCGATCGATCGATCGATCCCAAGAGGCAGACAAGAGGAGCTCCAGCATATTTCAACAATCCTAAGTATTGTATAGTGAGTGGTGTCCCAGCGAACATGAAGGTATAGTGCTTTTGAAAAATAGGTGAGATAACAGGAATGTGCTAAGGGAAGTGAAAAATTGGATGAGAAAAAGTTGCCCTAGTGTTTACAGTGCAGAGAAGAACATTCAAGATGGCCGCCGGCAGCAAGAGGAAATACAAAACAGAGCTTGATTTTGCTGGATTCAGTGAAGAAAGTATTGAGATAACCAGTCTATACAACAAGTTGGTAAAATTAGATACTATAGTGACCTCTCATATAGAATTAATTAGTAAATTGAAAGAAAGTAATGACCATTTACATATCAAAGTTGTATGTCTTGAGAGTGTAGTGAAAGACTTGTGCAAGGATAAGATTCAATTGCAAACAAATTGCAAAGCCATGGAAGAAGAAAATAGACTCTTAAAAACAGCTTTGGAAGAAGTTAAAGTAAATTTAAACATAAATGACTACAATAGGTTAGGTAGGGAATTTCAACATGAGAAACAGCTTTCGTCAGCACAGATGGAAGAAGTTACACAGGGAATAGAACAGTGCAAGAAAGATATGCAACTCACTTATGCGCAAGTGGCCAAGGAGAAGGAAAAAGTAGAAGAAGCAGTAAAGGAAGTCAAACACTGCAGCAACCAAGATAAAACAAACATTAGGCTAGAAGTGAGAAAAGAATTGGCATCTAACCCGAAGTTGGTGCAAAACACAGTTGATCGGAGTAAGTCCCTGATAATTTTTGGCTGCAAAGAAAAGGAGATAACATCTAGGTCAGAAAGAGCTGTAGAAGAAGCATAAGTAGTAGATAAAATCGTTGGCCTCGTGGAAGGTCTTACAACCATACAGAATGTGTGCGACTACAGGAGAATAGGCAGATATGTAAAAGGGAAATATTGACCTTTGAGGATCACCCTAAATGGTGCCAAACAGATGGAAGAAGTACTAAGGAATGCTAGAAAATTACAAAGTGATGAGGATGGGAAAGGGTGGTCGTTAAGACGAGATCTTTCAAAAGAAGATAGAGAGAAGCTGAAACTGAACCTCGCCGAGGCAAAACGTTTAAATGAGAGCAGGAATGAAGAAGAAATCAATTCTTTTTTCTACAAAGTGATAGGGGTAGGCAGACCAGTAAAGTGGTACATAAAGGCAAACCAACAAAATCATTAGAGAAAGTGGGAGTGAAAAATAAGAAGAGGGGGAACAAGTTCCTGAAGATTGCATACACCAACATAGGTGGAGTAAGATCAAAGATACTGGAGTTAAATGATGTAATACAGCTGCAGACACCAGACATTGTTGCACTCACGGAGACAAAACTTGAAGATGTTATTTTAAATGAGGTCATATTCCCAAGGGGCTACTCAATTTGGAGACGGGACAGAAAAATTAGGAAAGGCGGTGGCGTTGCTGTGCTGGTGAAAGAACACCTAAAGGTGAACGAAATAATGACTGCCAATCCACAAGAAGTTGACATAATAGCACTAGAGATCTGCCATGAGGATGATAAACTAATGATCATAAATGCATATAGTCCACCGCTAAGCAGCACATGGTCAAAGGAGGAGCTAGATAGTAAACGAGAAGGTCTTATAACAATAATGAGAGAGATCATAGCGAGAGCGGATAACGATAGTTCACGACTGTTGATAGTCGGCGACTTCAACTTGAAATCCATAGACTGGGAAGCATATGAAGCTAAAACAGAAGATTTCTGGACCTGTAAATTTGTAGACCTCATCCTGGAAACATTCTTGTATCAACATGTTAAACAAGCTACGAGGATGAGGGAAGGGGACGTTCCCTCCATGCTAGATTTGATATTTACCAGGGAGGAGGAAGAAATATTTGACATTCAGTACCTTCCTCCCTTGGGTAAAAGTGACCATGTCTTTTGGGAATAAAGTATGCAATGCGTTATAATCTGGAAGAAAATATGAGGTCGATGCAATTGAAAAACCTGACTTTAGGAGAGGACATTATGGCAACCTTAGAAATTTTTTAGTGAGTATAATTGGACAGACTTGTTGCTAGGCAAGGAAGTGAATGAGATGTATGTCAAGTTTTGTGAAATATATGATAAAGGCACAAAAAAATTTATACCAAAACAGAGAAGCAGAACTAGGAAACAGGATTGGTTCAACAGAAAGTGCGAGAGGGCCAGAGACCAAAAGAGACAAAAATGGAATCAATACAGGAAGAGGCCAAACCCCCAAACATACCAGCGATACAAAGATGCGAGAAACAACTACACGGCAGTGAGGAGAGAGGCAGAAAGAAATTTTGAAAAAGGGATTGCAGACAAATGTAAAACAGAACCAGGTCTATTCTATAAATTCATAAACAACAAATTGCAGGTAAAGGATAATATTCAGAGGTTGAAAATGGGAAATAGATTCACGGAAAATGAAAAGGAAATGTGTGAAACATTAAACGAAAAGTCCAAAGTGTGTTTGTACAAAATGAAATCTTCAGGGAACCAGATACAATAAGAATTCCAGAGAAACATAGAGCACATAGAGGTGTCTAGAGACGAAGTGGAAAAAATGCTCAAGGAGCTAAATAAGAACAAAGCAGTTGGTCCAGATGGAGTTTCACCATGGGTTCTGAGAGAATGTGCACCTGAGCTCAGCATTCCTCTTCAACTGATTTTTCAGGCATCCCTGTTTACAGGAGTTGTAGCTGATGTGTGGAAAAAGGCTAACATAGTTCCAATCTACAAAAGTGGAAGCAGGGAAGACCCCCTTAATTATAGACCGGTATCATTGACAAGTGTAATAGTGAAAGTATTGGAAAAAATAATCAAGACTAAATGGGTAGAACACCTGGAGAGAAATGATATAATATCAGACAGACAGTATGGTTTTCGATCTGGAAGATCCTGTGTATCGAATTTACTCAGTTTCTACGATCGAGCCACAGAGATATTACAGGAAAGAGATGGTTGGGTTGACTGCATCTATCTGGACCTAAAAAAGGCTTTCGACAGAGTTCCACATAAGAGGTTGTTCTGGAAACAGGAAAATATTGGAGGGGTGACAGGTAAGCTTCTAACATGGATGAAAAATTTTCTGACTGATAGAAAAATGAGGGCAGTAATCAAAGGCAATGTATCGGACTGGAGAAATGTCACAAGTGGAGTACCACAGGGTTCAGTTCTTGCACCAGTGATGTTTATTGTCTACATAAATGATCTACCAGTTGGTATACAGAATTATATGAACATGTTTGCTGATGATGCTAAGATAATAGGAAGGATAAGAAACTTAGATGATTGTCATACCCTTCAAGATGACCTGGACAAAATAAGTATATGGAGCACCACTTGGCAAATGGAATTTAATGTTAATAAATTCCATGTTATGGAATGTGGAATAGGAGAACATAGACCCCACACAACCTATATATTATGTGAGAAATCTTTAAAGAATTCTGATAAAGAAAGAGATCTAGGGGTGGTTCTAGATAGAAAACTATCACCTGAGGACCACAAAGAATATTGTGCGAGGAGCCTATGCCACGCTTTCTAACTTCAGAATTGCTTTTAAATACATGGATGGCGATATACTAAAGAAATTGTTCACGACTTTTGTTAGGCCAAAGCTAGAATATGCAGCGGTTGTGTGGTGCCCATATCTTAAGAAGCACATCAACAAACTGGAAAAGGTGCAAAAAGACACTACTAAGTGGCTCCCAGAACTGAAGGGCAAGAGCTACGAGGAGAGGTTAGAGGCATTAACCCTTAAACTGCGCATGGCGTATATATACGCCCTGAGTAACATGTCCCACAGTGCGCATGGCATATATATACGCCATAGGGTGCCAGGCTCGATTCAAATGGCCCGCGGCTACACGGGGTTCACATCAGCTTCCTCAGGGCTCTTGTAAACAGATGCCATTTTTGTTAAAAATCGTGGGCAATATTCTCAGGTGTGAGAGGCACAGTACTGTTGGAGCAACCAAGGCTGGCGCACGCAGCATGAGCGAGCAGCATTGATGTTCAGCTTGTGACCACAGCATCGCCGAAAAATGTCAAAATAAATATATAATTGTTATTATTTAGCGATGACAATATTACAGACGACCCCTGACTGTGATATAAATAACCAGGGTTGTGATAATAGCAAGATTGTTGTAATAATTAGCGCTGTTGGAGGAGTGATGCTGAGGGACGGAGGGAGACAGCATCGTTTACTGACTGTGTGGCCACCTGTTATTGTTTACATTCACCATACCAGCTCAGTGGTTCTCTATGGTGAACACAAATGTAGATACTTATATATAATGTGTGTATTAGTGTAATAACAGCAAAAGGATTATGCTGGGAGGAGCCATTTGGGTGACGGAGGTGACGGAGGTGACGTCGTCTGCACGATTTGTCTAGCTGTTTAGAGTGGCCACTATGCTCTTTGGGCGCACTACAAGCTTAGGTGTACAGTTACGGTGCATAAAACATGTAGATATTTATATATAATATGTGTATATAGGGTAATAACACTGCAAACAGTATTGTTGGGGGAGAAAGTTTAGTGCGTGTGACCTTGAATGAGTGAGGGAGCCGCCAGCTGTGTATAGCGACGACTCTTAGTGCCTGAACTATATCAGCTTAGCTGTACAGTTGTGAACAAAAATATATACATACTTATATATAACGTCTGTATATAGTGTAATAACACCACAAATGGTGTTGTTGGGGAAGAAAGTTTAGTGCGTGTGTTGAGGGAGTGGCAGCGAGTGGCTGGCTGGTGTGTGGCGGTAACTCTTCGTTGCTTTTCGACTCTCAATACCAACTTAGTGGTTCGTTATGGTGACCAAAACATGCAGATGCGTATATAAAACCTGTGTATAGAGTGTAATAGCAACAAAACTATTTGTTTATTGTTTTATAAACATAATAATAGAATCACAAATATGCACACCATACTTTTGAGTATAGCGATAACTCACCACTTTTATTATATAAATATATTACAATACACACTATTGAATAATATTACTGCAAAAAAAATAAAAAAAATCAATCGGAGACATTGAAACAATAGGTAATAATATCTTTGTGGCAACTCCCACCTGTCAGTGCGGGTGACACTGACCGGCCCTGATGATCGCTCTGTCAACGCCCACTTTTTGCCAGACTTCCTCGGTCAATTACATCCAAAATATGTCACTTACGATTTTTTTTATTTTTTCCCGTGCTCAGGGGACACAAATTAACGTGTTTAGAAGACGAAAAAAAATTTTGAATTTTTTTTTCTTGCGCACAGGGGTGTAAATGTCCCCAGGACCCAGAGCAGTGTAAGGGTTAAGTATGCCAAAACTAAAAGACAGAAGAAAAAGAGGTGATATGATCACTACATACAAAATAGTAACAGGAATTGATAAATCGATAGGGAAGATTTCCTGAGACCTGGAACTTTAAGAACAAGAGGTCATAGATGTAAACTAGCTAAATACAGATGCCGAAGAAATATAAGAAAATTCACTTTCGCAAACAGAGTGGTAGACGGTTGGAACAAGTTAGGTGAGAAGGTGGTGGAGGCCAAGACCGTCAGTAGTTTCAAAGCATTATATGACAAAGAGTGCTGGGAAGACGGGACACCACGAGCGTAGCTCTCATCCTGTAACTACACTTAGGTAATTACACTTAGGTAATTACACATACACGTGAAAAGAAAATTACAAGCCGCCGACCAGTGGGCAGAGAGCACCACGCCAGCCAGGCGACAGAAGGCACAAAACGGCCATCAAAGGCCCCAAACTTGACAGCAAACCCCCAAGTCCCAAGACCAGATGCACAACACCTGCCACGACACTAAAAAGATCAGTCCCTGCAAGCCCAGGAAAGGACACCCGGACCCGTCAGAAGGCAGAACTGGGTCCACACACAAGGCAACCC
>WNGS01066197.1:0-10691 GCA_020271785.1 Procambarus virginalis | reverse complement strand
TTGTACCTAGTAGCCAGAACGTCGTACTCGGCCTGCTATGCAAGGCCCGATTTGCCTAATAAGCCATTTTTCCTGAATTAATATATTTTCTCTAATTTTTTTTTATGAAATGATAAGCTACCCATTTCATTATAATGAGTAATTTTTTTTTATTGGAGTTAAAATTAACGTAATATATGACCGAACCTAACCACCCTACCTAACCTAACCTAACCTATATTTATAGGTTAGGTTAAGTTAGGTAGCCGAAAAGTTAGGTTAGGTTAGGTTAGGTAGGTTAGGTAGTCGAAAAACAATTATTCATGAAAACTTGGCTTACTAGGCATACGGGCCTTGAATAGTAGGCTGAGAAGTGCGTTCTGGCTACTAGGTACGACATATATATATATATATATATCTATATATATATAATATATATAATATATATATAATATTATATATATATAGACACAACTTGCCTAAACACGCATTTGAAGTTATACAACTTTAGAACACTTTCCCACCAGGAGACTCGAACCCTAGCCAGCACAGAGCCTTACAGCAACTAGCATAACAGGTACGCCTTAACCCACTGCACCAAACTCAGACCCTTAAAAGAAATTGTAATTTCGGGGTATTTAAACCCCCCAAAGATCACCACCTCCCAAGGGCAACTAGAGCTAGTGAAGGGTTACTCATGCTCTTAAAGGCGTACCTGTTATGCCAGTTGCTGTAAGGCTTCTGTGCTGGCTAGGGTTCGAGTCTCCTGTTGGAAAGTGTTCTAAAGTTAATAACTTCACTAACGTGTTTAGCAAGTTGTCCATTAAGCATAGACACAGAGTGCTCCCATATTAACAGGGACTTGATGAAAGACCGTAATAACCCGTCACTAGCTCTAGTTGCCCTTGGAGGTGGTGATCTTTGGAGGTTTAAATACCCTGAAATTACCATCTCTTTTAAGGGTCTGAGTTTGTGCAGTGGGTTAAAGGCGTACCTGTTATGCCAGTTGATGTAAGGCTTCTCTGCTGGCTAAGGTTCGAGTCTCCTGGTGGGAAGTGTTCTAAAGTTATATATATATATATATATATATATTATATATATATCTAATAATATATATATATTATATATATATATATATATATATATATATATATATATATATATATATTTGTGACGATAATCTCTTCCCAGATATTAGCCTGCTCTTTCTGCTAGCATCACGTTCAACACAATACTCAAGATACGTTTTACAGTGGCTTAAACGTATAAATCAACAGCCACACGCACCTGCAACTCCCCCCCCCCCCACTCCTGCACCTGCTGCACACCTGGTCAGCCGTCGACTCTCCAAACTGCTGCAGTCCCAGCCAAACTACCGACTTGCGGCCATCCTGCATTCTCATTGGCCGTTCGAGAACACACCACCTTCAGTCCTCCTCCCACCACGTTGCTAGCCCAGGCAATGTTGGAGTCAACTGGCAGCCTACCAGTCAGAATATCTCGTGCTCTCATGCTATGAACACCTATTTGACTCACCTCGTGTGATCAGTAGAGCTTATAGCTAGCGCATATATTCCCAGCACCATTATTATATATTGTTTTTATATATTTCCCTTGTATTCAATATGCCCTCCGATTAACGTAATTTACTTTTTGTTATTTCTTGTTCATTTGTTATACAGTCGCGCATTATTCAGCCAAGAACTTGTCTTTATTTTACTTTGTTTTTTCTAGATTTATTAAATGACATTTTTATCTTTTGTGTTTTCGTGTATCTTACCTTACCTTACCACAGAGTATCAGACAGCAGTCATTCTTTTTTTCTTTTTTTTTTATAACTTACATATATGTGACCCCGCATTGACATCTGCCATTTGGAAGACTGCCGACCACCATTTCCAACACGTTACCCGTCACAATATATATATATCAGAAGATACAACTGACGATTTACTAAAACCAAAAAAACGGCCAGCCTACTCATGAGAAACTCTCCAGACACAAAGCAAACGCTTTAAAAGAGACCAACGTCGTCTATTCCTTCAATGCCCACTTGGGGACTGTAAGCCTCAAAGAACTCAGTTATATGCAAGACAACAACATCTCTTTCCAGGCGACTAACGATGCATAAGCAACGGCTCCATTAAGGACATATAATCTCTTCCCACAACCAACCATCACCAGAGAAATCTTAGCAAACAAAACAGAAAATCTTAGATACAGTGATAGCAGCGGCTTGACATCTGCGAGGCACTACACATCAAGAGTCACACCAGCAACCAACAGCCAATTAATGCACAACTATATTCTACCCACTTCAAGACTCCGCTCCAATATAGAAGCATCAAGAAATATGGGCCAATAGGCCCTCTTCAGTACTTTCCATTCTTACCTTCAATTTACCCAATTAATACCCATTGTTTCGTGTTCTGTCCTGTGTTGAAAGTTTTGTTCACCTCATCCAAAAATGTTGTAACATACCTTCTCACCCAAAATGCGGGTATAAAATGAAAGCTGTTTAAATAATATAATATATGATTTTTTTTTAAACAGCTTTCATTTATACCCGCATTTTGGGTGAGAAGGTATGTTACAACATTTTTGGATGAGGTGAACAAAACTTTCAACACAGGACAGAAACGAACAATGGGTATTAATTGGGGAATTGAAGGTAAGAATGGAAGTACTGAAGAGGCCTATTGGCCCATATTTCTTGATGCTTCTATATTGGAGCGGAGTCTTGAAGTGGGTAGAATATAGTTGTGCATTAATTGGCTGTTGGTTGCTGGTTTGACTTCTTGATGTGTAGTGCCTCGCAGATGTCAAGCCGCCTGCTATCACTGTATCTATCGATGATTTCTGTTTTGTTTGCTAAGATTTCTCTGGTGATGGTCTGGTTGTGGGAAGAGATTATATGTTCCTTAATGGAGCCCTGTGCTTATGCATCGTTAGTCGCCTGGAAAGATGTTGTTGTCTTGCCTCTATACTGAGTTCTGAGGCTTACAGTCCCCAAGTGGGCATTTGAAGGAATAGACGACGTTGGTCTCTTTTAAGCGTTCTGCTTTGTGTCTGGAGAGTTTCTCATGAGTAGGCTGGCCGTTTTTTTGGTTTTTAGTAAATCGTCAGTTGATCTTCTGATATATAATATTGTGACGGTAACGTGTTGGAAATGGTGGTCGGCAGTCTTCCAAATGGCAGATGTCATGCTGGGTCACATATATGTAAGTTATAAAAAAAAAGAAAAAAAGAATGACTGCTTGTCTGATACTCTGTGGTAAGGTAAGGTAAGATACACGAAAACACAAAGATAAAAATGTCATTAATAATCAGAAAAAACAAGTAAAATAAAGACAAGTTCTTGGCTGAATAATGCGACTGTATAACAAATGAACAGAAATAACATAAAAGTAAATTACGTTAATCGGAGGGCAATATTGAATACAAGGAATATATAATAAACAATATATAATAATGGTGCTGGGAATATATGCGCTAGCTATAAGCCTCTACTTGATCACACGAGTGAGTCAAATAGGTGTTCATAGCATGAGCACGAGATATTCTGACTGGTAGGCTGCCAGTTGACTCCAACATTGCCTGGGCTAGCAACGTGGTTGGGGGACTGAAGTGTGTGTTCTCGAACGGCAATGAGAATGCAGGATGGCCGCAAGTCGGTAGTTTGGCTGGGACTGCAGCAGTTTGGAGAGTCGACGGCTGACCAGTGTGCAGCAGGTGCAGGAGTGGGGGAGGGGGGAGTTGCAGGTGCGTGTGGCTGTCTTGATTTATACGTTTAAGCCACTGTAAAACGTATCTTGAGTATTGTGTTGAACGTGATGCTAGCAGAAAGAGCAGGCTAAATCTCTGGAAGAGATTATCGTCACAATATATATATATAATATATATATATATATATATATATATATATATATATATATATATATATATATATATATATATATATATATAGTATATATATATATATATAACTTAGAACACTTTCCCACCAGAGACTCGAACCCTTAGCCAGCCTAGAAGCCTTACATCAACTGGCATACAGGTACGCCCTTTAACCCACTGCACCAAACTCAGACCCTTAAAAGAGATGGTATTTCAGGTATTTAACCTCCCAAAGATCACCACCTCCCAAGGCAACTAGAGCTAGTGACGGGTTACTTACGGTCTTTCATCAAGTCCCTGTTAATATGGGAGCACTCTGTGTCTATGCTTAATGGACAACTTGCCTAAACACGTTAGTGAAGTTATACAACTTTAGAACACTTTCCCACCAGGAGACTCGACCCTAGCCAGCACAGAAGCCTTACAGCACTGCATAACAGGTACGCCTTTAAGAGCATGAGTAACCCTTCACTAGCTCTAGTTGCCCTTTGGGAGGTGGTGATCTTTGGGGGGTTTAAATACCCCGAAATTACAATTTCTTTTAAGGTCTGAGTTTGGTGCAGTGGGTAAAGGCTTACCTGTTATGCTAGTTGCTGTAAGGCTTCTGTGCTGGCTAGGGTTCGAGTCTCCTGGTGGAAAGTGTTCTAAAGTTGTATAACTTCAAATGCGTGTTTAGGCAAGTTGTGTTATATATATAATATATATATATATATATATAATTATATATATTATATATATATATATATATATATATATGTCGTACCTAGTAGCCAGAACGCACTTCTCAGCCTACTATTCAAGGCCCGTATGCCTAGTAAGCCAAGTTTTCATGAATTAATTGTTTTTCGACTACCTAACCTACCTACCTAACCTAACCTAACTTTTTCGGCTACCTAACTTAACCTAACCTATAAATATAGGTTAGGTTAGGTTAGGTAGGGTTGGTTAGGTTCGGTCATATATCTACGTTAATTTTTAACTCCAATAAAAAAAATTTACTTCATTTATAATGAAATGGGTAGCTTTATCATTTCATAAGAAAAAAATTAGAAAATATATTAATTCAGGAAAAATTGGCTTATTAGGCAAATCGGGCCTTGCATAGCAGGCCGAGTACGACGTTCTGGCTACTAGGTACAACATATATATATATATATATATATATATATATATTATATATATATATATATATATTATATATATATAATATATATATATTATATATATATATATAACTGAAAACTCACACCCCATAAGTGACTCGAACCCATACTCCCAGGAGCAACGCAACTGGTAACAGGTGCCGCGGGGAAGTGGTTCATATAGCTCAGGCTATCACTTCCTTTTGTCCGTCGTGATGGTCAAGTGGTTTAAGGCATCCCTGTACATACCAGTTGCGTTGCTCCTGGGAGTATGGGTTCGAGTCACTTCTGGTGTGAGTTTTCAGTTGTATCTAGTCCTGGGACCATTCAGCTTGTTTGCATTTGTGTTCCTCACGTGTTGCCCCAAAAAAAGAGGTGATTTGATAAAATGCTATGCCAAGATAACCATCCAGGTGCCGGCGGGGAGTGGTTCATATAGCTCAGGCTATCACTTCCTTTTGTCCGGTCGTGATGGTCAAGTGGTTTAAGGCATCCCTGTACATACCAGTTGCGTTGCTCCTGGGAGTATGGGTTCGAGTCACTTCTGGGGTGTGAGTTTTCAGTTTATATATATTATATATGATATATATATATAATATATATATATATATATATCTTATATATATATATAATATATCTATATATATATATGTTGTACCGTAGCCAGAACGTCGTACTCGGCCTGCTATGCAAGGCCCGATTTGCCTAATAAGCCAATTTTTCCTGAATTAATATATTTCTCTAATTTTTTTTCTATGAAATGATAAGCTACCCATTTCATTATAATGAAGTAATTTTTTTTATTGGAGTTAAATTAACGTTAGATTATGACCGAACCTAACCACCCTACCTAACCTAACCTAACCTATATTTATAGGTTAGGTTAAGTTAGTAGCCCCGAAAAGTTAGGTTAGGTTAGGTTAGGTAGGTTAGGTAGTCGAAAAACAATTAATCATGAAAACTTGGCTTACTAGGCATATCGGGCCTTGAATAGTAGGCTGAGAAGTGCGTTCTGGCTACTAGGTACGACATATATATATATATATATATCTATATATAATATATATTATATATATATATATATCTATTATATATATAATACACAACTTGCCTAAAACACGCATTTGAAGTTATACAACTTTAGAACACTTTCCACCAGGAGACTCGAACCCTAGCCAGCACAGAAGCCTTACAGCAACTAGCATAACAGGTACGCCCTTAACCCACTGCACCAAACTCAGACCCTTAAAAGAAATTGTAATTTCGGGGTATTTAAACCCCCCAAAGATCACCACCTCCCAAGGGCAACTAGAGCTAGTGAAGGGTTACTCATGCTCTTAAAGGCGTACCTGTTATGCCAGTTGCTGTAAGGCTTCTGTGCTGGCTAGGTTCGAGTCTCCTGGTGGTGGAAGTGTTCTAAGTTGTATAACTTCACTAACGTGTTTAGCAAGTTGTCCATTAAGCATAGACACAGAGTGCTCCCATATTAACAGGGACTTGATGAAAGACCCGTAAGTAACCCGTCACTAGCTCTAGTTGCCCTTGGAGGTGGTGATCTTTGGGAGGTTTAAATACCCTGAAATTACCATCTCTTTTAAGGGTCTGAGTTTGGTGCAGTGGGTTAAAGGCGTACCTGTTATGCCAGTTGATGTAAGGCTTCTCTGCTGGCTAAGGGTTCGAGTCTCCTGGTGGAAAGTGTTCTAAAGTTATATATATATATATATATATATATATATATATATATATATATATATATATTATATATATATATATATATATATATATATATATATATATATATATATAATATTGTGACGATAATCTCTTCCCAGAGATTTAGCCTGCTCTTTCTGCTAGCATCACGTTCAACACAATACTCAGATACGTTTTACAGTGGCTTAACGTATAAATCAAGACAGCCACACGCACCTGCAACTCCCCCCTCCCCCCACTCCTGCACCTGCTGCACACCTGGTCAGCCGTCGACTCTCCAAACTGCTGCAGTCCCAGCCAAACTACCGACTTGCGGCCATCCTGCATTCTCATTGCCGTTCGAGAACACACCACCTTCAGTCCTCCTCCCACCACGTTGCTAGCCCAGGCAATGTTGGAGTCAACTGGCAGCCTACCAGTCAGAATATCTCGTGCTCTCATTCTATGAACACCTATTTGACTCACCTCGTGTGATCAAGTAGAGGCTTATAGCTAGCGCAATATATTCCCAGCACCATTATTATATATTGTTTATTATATATTTCCCTTGTATTCAATATGCCCTCCGATTAACGTAATTTACTTTTTGTTATTCTTGTTCATTTGTTATACAGTCGCATTATTCAGCCAAGAACTTGTCTTTATTTTACTTTGTTTTTTCTAGATTTATTAAATGACATTTTTATCTTTTGTGTTTTCGTGTATCTTACCTTACCTTACCACAGAGTATCAGACAAGCAGTCATTCTTTTTTTCTTTTTTTTTTTTATACTTACATATATGTGACCCGCATTGACATCTGCCATTTGGAAGACTGCCGACCACCATTTCCAACACGTTACCCGTCACAATATATATATATCAGAAGATACAACTGACGATTTACTAAAACCAAAAAAACGGCCAGCCTACTCATGAGAAACTCTCCAGACACAAAGCGAACGCTTTAAAAGAGACCAACGTCGTCTATTCCTTCAATGCCCACTTGGGGACTGTAAGCCTCAAAGAACTCAGTATATAGGCAAGACAACAACATCTCTTTCCAGGCGACTAACGATGCATAAGCACGGGCTCCATTAAGGACATATAATCTCTTCCCACAACCAACCATCACCAGAGAAATCTTAGCAAACCAAACAGAAATCTCGATAGATACAGTGATAGCAGGCGGCTTGACATCTGCGAGGCACTACACATCAAGAGTCAACACCAGCAACCAACAGCCAATTAATGCACACTATATTCTACCCACTTCAAGACTCCGCTCCAATATAGAAGCATCAAGAAATATGGGCCAATAGGCCCTCTTCAGTTACTTTCCATTCTTACCTTCAATTTACCCAATTAATACCATTGTTTCGTGTTCTTCCTGTGTTGAAGTTTGTTCACCTCATCCAAAAATGTTGTAACATCCTTCTCACCCAAAATGCGGGTATAAAATGAAAGCTGTTTAAATCATAGTGATTTAAACAGCTTTCATTTTAACCCGCATTTTGGGTGAGAAGGTATGTTACAACATTTTTGGATGAGGTGAACAAAACTTTCAACACAGGACAGAACCGAAACAATGGGTATTAATTGGGTAAATTGAAGGTAAGAATGGAAGTAACTGAAGAGGGCCTATTGGCCCATATTTCTTGATGCTTCTATATTGGAGCGGAGTCTTGAAGTGGGTAGAATATAGTTGTGCATTAATTGGCTGTTGGTTGCTGGTGTTGACTTCTTGATGTGTAGTGCCTCGCAGATTCAAGCCGCCTGCTATCACTGTATCTATCGATGATTCTGTTTTGTTTGCTAAGATTTCTCTGGTGATGGTCTGGTTGTGGGAAGAGATTATATGTTTTCTTAATGGAGCCCTGTTGCTTATGCATCGTTGTCGCCTGGAAAGAGATGTTGTTGTCTTGCCTATATACTGAGTTCTTTGAGGCTTACAGTCCCCAAGTGGGCTTTGAAGGAATAGACGACGTTGGTCTCTTTTAAAGCGTTCTGCTTTGTGTCTGGAGAGTTTCTCATGAGTAGCTGGCCGTTTTTTTTGGTTTTAGTAAATCGTCAGTTGTATGTCTGATATATATATATTGTGACGGTACGTGTTGGAAATGGTGGTCGGCAGTCTTCCAAATGGCAGATGTCATGCTGGGTCACATATATGTAAGTTATAAAAAAAAAGAAAAAAAGAATGACTGCTTGTCTGATACTCTGTGGTAAGGTAAGGTAAGATACACGAAAACACAAAGATAAAATGTCATTTATAATCTAGAAAAAACAAGTAAAATAAAGACAAGTTCTTGGCTGAATAATGCGACTGTATAACAAATGAACAAGAAATAACATAAAAGTAATTACGTTAATCGGAGGGCAATATTGAATACAGGGAAATATATAATAAACAATATATAATAATGTGCTGGGAATATATGCGCTAGCTATAAGCCTACTGATCACACGAGGTGAGTCAAATAGGTTTCATAGCATGAAGCACGAGATATTCTGACTGGTAGGCTGCCAGTTGACTCCAACATTGCCTGGGCTAGCAACGTGGTTTGGAGGAGGACTGAAGTGTGTGTTCTCGAACGGCCAATGAGAATGCAGGATGGCCGCAAGTCGTAGTTTGGCTGGGACTGCAGCAGTTTGGAGAGTCGACGGCTGACCAGGTGTGCAGCAGTGCAGGAGTGGGGGGAGGGGGGAGTTGCAGGTGCGTGTGGCTGTCTTGATTTATACGTTTAAGCCACTGTAAAACGTATCTTGAGTATTGTGTGAACGTGATGCTAGCAGAAAGAGCAGGCTAAATCTCTGGGAAGAGATTATCGTCACAATATATATATATTATATATCTATATATATATTATATATATATATATATATTATATATATATATATATATATATAATATATATATATATATATAACTTTAGAACACTTTCCCACCAGGAGACTCGAACCCTTAGCCAGCAGAGAAGCCTTACATCAACTGGCATAACAGGTACGCCTTTAACCCACTGCACCAAACTCAGACCCTTAAAGAGATGGTAATTTCAGGGTATTTAACCTCCCAAAGATCACCACCTCCCAAGGCAACTAGAGCTAGTGACGGGTTACTACGGGTTTCATCAAGTCCCTGTTAATATGGGAGCACTCTGTGTCTATGCTTAATGGACAACTTGCCTAACACGTTAGTGAAGTTATACAACTTTAGAACACTTTCCCACCAGGAGACTCGAACCCTAGCCAGCACAGAAGCCTTACAGCAACTGGCATAACAGGTACGCCTTTAAAGCATGAGTAACCCTTCACTAGCTCTAGTTGCCCTTGGGAGGTGGTGATCTTTGGGGGGTTTAAATACCCGAAATTACAATTTCTTTTAAGTCTGAGTTTGGTGCAGTGGGTAAAGGCTACCTGTTATGCTAGTTGCTGTAAGGCTTCTGTGTCTGGCTAGGGTTCGAGTCTCCTGGTGGAAAGTGTTCTAAAGTTGTATAACTTCAAATGCGTGTTTAGGCAAGTTGTGTATATATATCTATAATATATATAATATATTATATATATATATATATAATATTATATATATATATATATATATGTCGTACCTAGTAGCCAGAACGCACTTCTCAGCCTACTATTCAAGGCCCGATATGCCTAGTAAGCCAAGTTTTCATGATTAATTGTTTTTTTCGACTACCTAACCTACCTAACCTAACCTAACCTAACTTTTTCGGCTACCTAACTTAACCTAACCTATAAATATAGGTTAGGTTAGGTTAGGTAGGGTTGGTTAGGTTCGGTCATATATCTACGTTAATTTTAACTCCAATAAAAAAAAATTTACTTCATTTATAATGAAATGGGTAGCTTTATCATTTCATAAGAAAAAAATTAGAGAAATATATTATTCAGGAAAAATTGGCTTATTAGGCAAATCGGCCTTGCATAGCAGGCCGAGTACGACGTTCTGGCTACTAGGTACAAA
>WNGS01066196.1:67472-78826 GCA_020271785.1 Procambarus virginalis | reverse complement strand
TATCTGTACAGGCCAAAAGGAGTGGTGAAGGCAGATATTTCCCTCTCTGTCAGGATATGAACGCCTTCCTTTTGGACTGTGTAATGCCCTGGCCACCTTCCAGCGAGCTGTCAACCGCATCATCCATGGTCTAGATCACACCTACGCCTACTCGGATGACATCGTTGTGGCAACTGACACCTGGAACGAACATCTCCTCCAGATGCAACGATTGTTCTCCAAGCTCCTGACAGCTGGCCTTACCATCAACTGGGCAAGTCCACCTTTGCTAAAGGTAAAGTGCGTTATCTTGGTCATGTGATAGGGAGTGGCAGCATAGCTCCTTTAACCATTCATACTCGAGCCATTCAGCATTACCCACAACCTGCAACCAGGAAGAAGCTCCTGCGCTTCCTTGGCCATGCATCTTACTATCGTAGGTTTGTAAAAAATTTCAGTAGGTAGTGACACTACTGATTAATCTGATCAGCCCAAAGCAACGGTATCATTGGACCATTCAACAGACCGTTGCCTTGAACAACTAAAGTCTCTGCTATGTTCTAATCCCATTCTCGCCTTTCCAGATATTACGAAGCCCTTCATCATCAATTTCAACGCAAGTGGCACCGGCATTGGGGGCGTTCTAATGCAACAGCGTGGCGAAGAGGTTCTTCCTGTCAGCTACTACAGCTACAAATTGAAGCTTCATCAGAAGAACTATAGCACCATAGAAAAAGAACTCCTCTCAATCGTCCTGAACCCTCAACATTTCGAACCTTACCTACAAGGTAACAGGTCCATTACCATCTATTCGGACCACAATCCCCTACGATTTCTGCAACAAGCCCAATTCAACAATCAACGTCTTCTACGCTGGGCTCTGTACCTGCAGAACTTTAACCTGGAGATATTCTTCATTAAGGGCTCGGATAACATTATAGCAGACGCCCTCTCCAGAGTCTACGAGGTAGAGGCAGCTACTCCTACCACTCTACCGTCTAACGAAGTAACTTAACCCGTAAGAGAAGGCATTGGGGGAGAGCTGTGAAAGTAATCTCTTTCAAGAGAGATTTAGCCTGCTCCTTCCTTCATCGCGTTACTTCTATACGTCTGCAACATCAAGATACCACATTCAAGAGTATATAAGTGGAATAACAGACGTCTCTACAGGAGGTACACTGCCCTACTCTCACTCCTCACCCCCCCTCCCTCACTGTCGGCACACCACCTCGTCGATCACCAAACGACCACCTCAAACCAACACTCTCCCCATTGGTGAATCAGAGACTTCACGCGACTCCAGCGCCATCTCATCGTCTATATATAGTTTCGCACGAGCAGTTGGCCTCAGAATATTCTTGTGCTCTAGAGCGGACGCTTCTATCTAAGCATACGTCCTGTATATTAGTAGAGGTTTCAGCCAGCCCACAATTCTCGGCACCTTTAACTAATTTTTGTCTTTCTTATTGTTGAGTTACGTAATCATTATTTTATTTATTTTGTGTTTTGTCTTTGTATCTATTTTTGATCTGCACTGTACATAGCCAAAGGATTATCTTTATTGTGTTTATATTTGTTAAAAGTAAATTAAAGTCCATTGTTTATAAGATTTATTTTGCATGTTTTCCCTCTCTCTTTACCACAGGAGTCAACCGGCAAGTAGTCAACACTTTTGTTTCTCTTTTTTTTCTAAAGTGATTGGCATTTCCACCAGCCATAGAGAAGACTGCCTTAACACTTCATTTCTTGTCACATTAAATATATATATATATATATATATATATATATATATATATATATATATATATATATATATATATGACTGAAAACTCACACCCCAGAAGTGACTCGAACCCATACTCCCAGGAACAAAGCAACTGGTATCTACAGGACGCCTTAATCCGCTTGACCATCACGACCAGACAAAAGGAAGTGATAGCCGAAGCTATTTGAATCACTTCCTCACAGGCACTCGGATGGTAATCTTGGGCATAGCATTTTATCAAATCACCTCATTCTTTGGGGCACACGTGAGGAACACAAATGCGAACAAGCCTGAATGGTTCCCAGGACTGTATGCAACTGAAAACTCACACCCCAGAAGTGACTCGAACCCATACTGCCAGGAGCAATGCAACTGGTATGTACAGGATGCCTTAATCCACTTGACCATCATGACCGGACATAAGGAAGTGATAGCCGAAGCCATTTGAACCACTTCCCCGCCGGCACTCGGATGGTAATCTTGGGCATAGCATTTATCAAATCACCTCATTCTTTGGGCAACCTTAGTTATATATATAAATATATGTTGGTATATTTTGGTAGCAGTCTTTCCTGTAGACATATATTATTAAATATGACCGAAAAAGTAAGATTAATTATTCTAACACGAATTTTCTCTATTTTCCTTATGTTTCTTTTTACTGGTGACGGTAAATGAAAAATCAATTCTCCAAAATTCATTTTTATTTCTAGTCTGACGCGACACATGAGCGCGTTTCGTAAAACTTATTACATTTTCAAAGACTTTAGTTTACACACACACAAAACAACTATAACTGAACAGAGTTTAAACAGCTTTTCTTTTTTATACCTGCATTTGGGTGAGGTGACATGATACAATGGTTTGGGGTGAGGTGAAAACAAGCTTTCAACACAACACAGAACACGAAACAATGGGTATAAGCTAAAGGGAAGAATAGATCTGTAACTGCAGAAGGCCTATTGGCCCATATTTCTTGATGTTTCTATATTGGAGCGGAGTCTTGAAGTGGGTAGAATATAGTTGTGCGTTAATTGGCTGTTGATTGCTGGTGTTGACTTCTTGATGTGTAGTGCCTCGCAGATGTCAAGCCGCCTGTTGTTGCTGTATCTATCAATGATTTCTGTGTTGTTTGTTAAGATTTCTCTGGTGATGGTTTGGTTGTGGGAAGAGATTATATGTTCCTTGATAGAGCCCTGTTGCTTATGCATCGTTAATCGCCTGGAAAGAGATGTTGTTGTCTTGCCTATATATTGAGTTCTTTGGGGCTTACAGTCCCCAAGTGGGCATTTGAAGGCATAGACGACATTGGTCTCTTTCAAAGCGTTCTGCTTTGTGTCTGGAGAGTTTCTCATGAGTAGGTTGGCAGTTTTCTTGGTTTTATAGTAAATCGTCAATTGTATCTTCTGATTTTTGTCTGTAGGGATAACGTTTCTATTAACAATATCTTTCAGGACCCTTTCCTCCGTTTTATGAGCTGTGGAGAAGAAGTTCCTGTAAAATAGTCTAATAGGGGGGTATAGGTGTTGTGTTAGTTGTCTCTTCAGAGGTTGCATGGCGTTTCACTTTCCTTCTTATGATGTCTTCAATGAAACCATTGGAGAAGCCGTTGTTGACTAGGACCTGCCTTACTCTACAGAGTTCTTCGTCGACTTGCTTCCATTCTGAGCTGTGGCTGAGAGCACGGTCGACATAAGCGTTAACAACACTCCTTTTGTACCTGTCTGGGCAGTCACTGTTGGCATTTAGGCACATTCCTATGTTTGTTTCCTTAGTGTAGATTGCAGTGTGGAAACCTCCGCTCCTTTCCATGACTTACATCTAGAAAGGGTAGCTTCCCATCCTTCTCCATCTCGTAAGTGAAACGCAACACAGAATTCTGCTCAAACGCCTCTTTCAGCTCCTGCAGATGTCTGACATCAGGTACCTGTGTAAAAATGTCGTCAACATACCTGCAGTATATGGCCGGTTTCAAGTTCAAGTCGACTAAGACTTTTTTCTCGAGAAAAAAGTCTTAGTCGACTTGAACTTGAAACCGGCCATATACTGCAGGTATGTTGACGACATTTTTACACAGGTACCTGATGTCAGACATCTGCAGGAGCTGAAAGAGGCGTTTGAGCAGAATTCTGTGTTGCGTTTCACTTACGAGATGGAGAAGGATGGGAAGCTACCCTTTCTAGATGTAACAGTCATGGAAAGGAGCGGAGGTTTCCACACTGCAGTCTACACTAAGGAAACAAACATAGGAATGTGCCTAAATGCCAACAGTGACTGCCCAGACAGGTACAAAAGGAGTGTTGTTAACGCTTATGTCGACCGTGCTCTCAGCCACAGCTCAGAATGGAAGCAAGTCGACGAAGAACTCTGTAGAGTAAGGCAGGTCCTAGTCAACAACGGCTTCTCCAATGGTTTCATTGAAGACATCATAAGAAGGAAAGTGAAACGCCATGCAACCTCTGAAGAGACAACTAACACAACACCTATACCCCCTATTAGACTATTTTACAGGAACTTCTTCTCCACAGCTCATAAAACGGAGGAAAGGGTCCTGAAGATATTGTTAATAGAAACGTTATCCCTACAGACAAAAATCAGAAGATACAATTGACGATTTACTATAAAACCAAGAAAACTGCCAACCTACTCTTGAGAAACTCTCCAGACACAAAGCAGAACGCTTTGAAAGAGACCAATGTCGTCTATGCCTTCAAATGCCCACTTGGGGACTGTAAGCCCCAAAGAACTCAATATATAGGCAAGACAACAACATCTCTTTCCAGGCGATTAACGATGCATAAGCAACAGGGCTCTATCAAGGAACATATAATCTCTTCCCACAACCAAACCATCACCAGAGAAATCTTAACAAACAACACAGAAATCATTGATAGATACAGCGACAACAGGCGGCTTGACATCTGCGAGGCACTACACATCAAGAAGTCAACACCAGCAATCAACAGCCAATTAACGCACAACTATATTCTACCCACTTCAAGACTCCGCTCCAATATAGAAACATCAAGAAATATGGTTATCTTGAGGTTATCTTGAGATGATTTCGGGGCTTTTTAGTGTCCCCGCGGCCCGGTCCTCGACCAGGCCTCCACCCCCAGGAAGCAGCCCGTGACAGCTGACTAACACCCAGGTACCTATTTTACTGCTAGGTAACAGGGGCATAGGGTGAAAGAAACTCTGCCCATTGTTTCTCACCGGCGCCTGGGATCGAACCTAGGACCACAGGATCACAAGTCCAGTGTGCTGTCCGCTCGGCCGACCGGCTCCCAAAGCCGACCGGGCTAATAGGCCTTCTGCAGTTACAGATCTATTCTTCCCTTTAGCTTATACCCATTGTTTCGTGTTCTGTGTTGTGTTGAAAGTTTGTTTTCACCTCACCCCAAACCATTGTAACATGTCACCTCACCCAAATGCAGGTATAAAAAAGAAAAGCTGTTTAAACTCTGTTCAGTTATAGTTGTTTTGTGTGTGTGTAAACTAAAGTCTTTGAAAATGTAATAAGTTTTACGAAACGCGCTCAAGTGTCGCGTCAGACTAGAAATAAAAATGAATTTTGGAGAATTGATTTTTCATTTACCGTCACCAGTAAAAAGAAACATAAGGAAAATAGAGAAAATTCGTGTTAGAATTATTAATCTTACTTTTTCGGTCATATTTAATAATAAATATATATATATATATATATATATATATATATATATATATATATATATATATATATATATATATATATATATATTGTGACGGTAAAGTGTTGGAAATGGTGTTCGGCAGTCTTCCACTGGCAGATGTCAATGCCTGGTCACACATAAGAAACAAAAACAAGAGACTGCTTGTCTGATAGTCTGTGGTAAGGTAAGGTAAGACACATGAAACACAAATATAAACAATGAAATTTAATTACTCTAGAAAACAAAGTTAAATAAAGACAATTCTTGGCTGAGCAAAAGTGCAAGTTTAACAAGTGAAAAAGAACTAACATAAAAATGAAGAATTACTAATTTACGTTAACAATGGGATATAAATGACATACACGAATTATATAAAATGGTCAATATAAAAATGGTGCTGGGAATATATGCGCAAGCTATAAACCGCTATTTGATCACACGAGGTGATTCAACTAGGAGTTCACAGGTGAAGAGCACAAGATATTCTGATGGTGGTACAGCTCGCTGGCTTCAACGTTGACTTGACGACGTGCGTGAGTGGTGGAGAACTGAAGTGGTGAGATTTCGAGCAGCCAATGAGAATGCAGGTTCGCAGACGCTTGGGTAGTTGGCTAATTGAAGTGCAGTTGGCGAACAGGCGAGGTGTGCAGGAGTGGGGGGGGGGATGCAGGTGCGTGTGGCTGTCTTGACATACATTTAAGCTACTGTAGAATGTATCTTGAATGTAGCTGGGAACGTGACGAATATAGGGAAGAAGCAGGCTCAATCTCTTGGAAGAGATTATCGTCACAATATATATATATATATATATATATATATATATATATATATATATATATATATATATATATGTATATATATATATATATATATATATATATATATATATATATATATATGCTTGTTCATACATAAACATCAGTGGCCTATGCGAGGCTGGCTAACATCAGAACTGCTTTCAAAAACCTGTGTAAGGAATCCTTCAGAATCTTGTATACCACATATATAAGACCAATCCTGGAGTATGCAGCCCCTGCATAGAGCTCGTACCTCGTCAAGCACAAGAGAAAGCTGGAAAAATTCCAGAGGCATTCCACTAGGCTAATCCCAGAACTAAGAGGCATGAGTTATGAGGAAAGGCTGCGTGAACTTAACCTCAAGTCACTGGAAGACAGAAGTGCTCGTAGAGACTTGATCACTACATACAAATTTTCAGAGAATTGACACACAAGAATGGATTATTTAACACGGTTGTACACACACAAGGGGACACAGGTGGAAGCTGAGTATTCAAATGAGAAAGAGACATTAGAAAGAACGTTTTCAGTGTCAATGTAGTTAGTAAATGGAAGCATTAGGCAGTTATGATGTGGCGACTCCATACACAGTTTCAAATTTAGACAAGATGGAACCCAGTTGGCTCAGGAATCTGTACATAAGTTCATTGACGGTTGAAAAGCGGGACCAAAGAGCCAAAACTCAACCCCCGCCAGCAAAACTAGGTGAGTACAACTACGTGAGTACACAAAGGTTTTTCCCCTCTGAAGCCCATATCAAGAGGATAACATCAGCGGCACATGTCAGGTCGGCCAACATACGAACGGCCTATTAAAACTTGTGTAAGGAATCGTAATGAACGTTCTATACCACGTATGTCAGACCAATTATGAACTTAGCTTCTGTTGGCGCGCCAACAGAAGCTAAGCACCTGAGGCAGCTCCAGCATGGTGTCCACATCTCGTCAAGTATATGACAGAATTGGAGAAGGTTCAGAAGTTTGCCACCAAAGTAAAGCCTGAACAGAGGAGCATAAGCTATGATGAAAGACTACTGGAATTAAATCTCAAGTCGGTGGAAGACAGATGATTAAGGGGGGACATGATCACCACATACAACATTTTCAAGGGAACTGATTGGGTAGACAAAAACGGTTTATTTAACACAAGAGGCACACGCACTAAGGGACACTTGTGGAAATTGCGTAGCCAAATGAGCCATAGAGACATTACAAAAAATTGGGTCAGTGCTAGAGTAGTTAATAAATGGAATGCATTAGGAAGTGATGTGGTGGAGTATGACTCCATACACAGTTCAAGTGTAGATATGATAGAGCCCAATAGGCTCGGGAATCGGTACATCATTTGATTAACAGTTGAGAGGCGGGCCCAAAAGAGCCGAAGCTCAACCCCCGCAAGCACACCTAGGTGAGTACAACAACTAAATAAGTACACACTTACATATCACTGGTTACTGAGTGTCTCTTGACCTGGCCTTGATCAGCAAGTTCCTCTTGGTTTATGTGTGTCCCTTAAGCAGTTAATTAACTCCCTTGAGTGCTAGATCCACGGGCTAAGCCTGAGGCTAACTTGAGGATCAAGCAGACGCCGGCAGTAACAAACTCCGGAAACACACACCTGGTCTCTTGAAGCCCTCGACACAGTTGGGTAAGCACCGTTTGGTCGACTATGACTTGAGGCTTGCAATACTGTTGTCGTGCCTCACACCCTGACTACACTTGACGTCACTTGGCAGGTCCTTACTGTCAGACACATACCTATAAACTGTCCTGGGATGGGAAACTTTCTCTGTGTGTCCCATGAAACTCCAGTCCTGCTATCAGTCGAAACCTCATTTCCTTACTCGCCTTACACGGAGCACCAGTAGAGAGGCTGATCACTTCCTGCCACCATTGGTTTGACACTGCTCTAGACGGGGAGCCATGGCCAACCCGTCCTCAGGCCAGGCTAGTTACAGGAGCGGCCGTTTATTTCACACGCAAATATAAATCTTAACATAACGTGATTTAAAAATTGTTTGTGTGACAAAAATAATATTATTATATATTAAATTTCTTTGTATAGTTAGGCATACGTTAGATTACTCATATAGGTTCTCTTCGCGACTATTTGTATATGAACAACATGGGTGAAGCCTTGTTAGCGATGTGGACGTCAACAAAGCATTGTTCAAGAAATGTACGAACGTTATTAGTTGTGAGTCGTGTGTAAACTGTGTTTCATAAACAAGGAGTTTTGTGACGGGATTAACTAGCATTTGACCTTTGTTTATGTGGGCCGGCCAGCCCGTCCTCCAAACAAACACCCAAAAGTGATTTCATGCACCCGCCAAACCCGCTGTTTATGATTGAAAAACGGTTTACACACGACTCACAACTGATTTCGTTCGAACACTTCTGGAACAAGTGCTTCACTGACTAATTTTGTTCGAACCACAACGCTGTAAATGCTTCACCCACGTACTACAAATACAAATAATCGCCAACAGAACCTAAACACCTAACCTAACCTATATATGCATAATATGCTAATATATTATAATATTAATTTATATTTGAGAAAATTACCGTTTTGAATGAACAGCATGTAAAAATTTATAAATGCGTGTGTGGGGTCGACCGCTGGAGGTAATGGACTTGAGTAGAGGACGGGTTGAGGCCGGCTGCCTTACCAGCAACAGACAAGTTCATTGTGCGGTAGAACGACCAGAGCAAACGACCTCCCTTGATGAGTTGGAAAGCGAAGGGAAGGTCCTTGGGGTGAAAACTGACTCTTGGGATTTTATTATTTATTTATTATTATTATTATTAATTTATATATTAAATGATTTATATTTTAATTGGTTATTAATGTATTTCTTACAATAATGGACTGTATGATTCCTATTTTCCCACAAGTAGCTTTCCTTCACAGGTTGGGGTTTAATTATATTATACCAAATCAAATTTAATCGATTGATATAAAATTCACTACTAATGGTTAGTCTACTCTGCCACACTGGGTTAGTAACATAAATATTCCAGCTTAGCTGTTATAGCACGTCACCTGGTTAATGTGCACTAGACGCAGCCACGTCTCGTGAGCTGAGTCTCCTCCCGCCAAACACACACCGAAACTACGACGTTGGTACAACGTTCGAACAAGTTTTAACACCTCCTAACCAGTTATAACAACCAATATAGCAAGTTGTAACAACGTTCTAATACGTCATAAACACATTAAGCCAAGATGTAGCAACTTTATTACGAGTTGTAACAAGCGAAAAATAGTGACAGTTACGGTTTGTGTTTCCAGGGCTGGTGGATGAGTCTATAATGGCGTCGTAGCCTGCCTCGTGTTGCACCAGGAAATTTGCTTCTAATGTCTCCTTTCACTCTAATTTCACCTGTCAAATAGTCACAGCATAATAAATCGTAACCAATATATGACAGCTATATCAGGGGCAAGATATTATCTCTAATTCATTTAAGCTGACCCGTTCTTGGTGGTTTGCCATGCCCATGACCGGTCAACCCTAATCTACATTAATGACCACAATAATATAATATAACAGGTCAATTGGGTACCGAACACTTCCCTTATGGCTAGTGAAGTCGTGTTGACAACAGGAGATTCTGGAGTCCTGAACACTATGATTTGTGGGAAGTATTGAAGGAACTTGTACGAGCGTGCTCGTAGGCAAGGCTTGTTGTTATCAATTAACGGCGTCTCCCCAACCCTCCCGTACAAGCAACGCGTCCACCCCCCCCCCCCCCCCCGTGGTTCAATTCTTGTCCATTTATTGACAAACGGTGGGAGGAGGAGCTGATTATAATGGCTTTTTAATTATGTTCAGTCATGTTACTTTGTTTTTATTTATTCAAGTCCCCAGAGTAGAATAACTAGGTTTAAGAATTATTTAATGTAAAAGTATTATTGACAAATAAAATCAGGTGACGTGGTGGATTCGCATTTTCTAAGAGATATTACAACACGGAAATTTATTTATATGATTAACTAATGTAAATTAATGGTTAGTATGTTAATGTAGAGCAACAACATTTAATGTTTGTTACATTATAATTTTTATATATGTCTAGAATTTCCGACTGTCCTTGACCAATGGCAGAGGCGGACCCGGGGGCGTGTTGCTCACTAGATCATACTATTGGCTGCCGATAACATTGCTTTACGTCAGAGTAGAATCTTGGCTGCCCGAACCTTCTACAACATTCAAATGTTGTAGAATGATACGGACTTTCCCGTATCTGTGGAGAATAATACCAAGGAGAATAACACTGGTTTTCCATATTTGTAACACAACCTACCTACTCATGCTCGATTAAACGTACATATAATATAGTTTAGTCAAAAAAAAGTTGAGGAATAATTTTCACTAATTAAGTGATCCATGTAAGGAACAGAGGAATAATAATAATAGTTAAGTATACGTTTATACATTTAGATATTGTGATTAGACGATGAGTCACATAACGTGACTGGAATATGATGACCAACAAAACACCAGATGAGAAGACAGTAACAGTATATTCAAAAAGTTACAAAACTAGAGAGTGACTGTAAAATAACAATGGTTGTTGACGCACTTGTGAACGTTGTTGTGTTTGGTCTTGCTTTTGCTTTTTAACTGCGATTCTTCTCCGAAATATTCACTAGGTTTGTCCGCGCGTTTTACATGTCTGTTAGATAAATTTTATTTCCACAAGTGATTGTTGATAGTTATATGTTTGTACTGTAAATGTGGACACAAATATTATCAAGACGTCTGGTATCAGGGTGCCATAAGCACAATTAGAGAACACAATGTAAACTTAGAGGTCTATAACGTTTCAGTCTATTGCTATGATTATTTCAAGTTCCAGAAATGTTCTGTAACAAAAGTGAATGTTTTCATTCGATTTCGAGTGGTATTCTCTCAAAGCTGTGGCCTGTGGCGGCCTTCCCTCGTGATGCCTTGTGTTTGAAGCTGTTGGTCTTTCTGGTACGAACGCCCACACTGCTTCACATCCAGGATGATCTGACACAGCTTCACATAAAGGATGATCTGACACAGCTTCACATCCAGGATGACTTACACAGCTTTACATCCAGGACGATCTCACACAAAGCTTCACATCCAGG
>WNGS01066196.1:36164-55531 GCA_020271785.1 Procambarus virginalis | reverse complement strand
ATATATATATATATATATATATATATGTAGCATTTCCCTTGCAATTGATGTAAATATGATCTTTATATTGCATAATATTTAAAAAGACAACAAAATGTCCACTACCTCAGAACACTTACGGGTTATACTGACACAATAAAAAATTGTCATCCACACTTCCGTGGAATAAAAATTTCTCGGAACTTTTCGTGGAAATGACTAATAATAACTTTCTTAATAAATTCCTTATTAAGACTACTCAACAGATGGGTCGATGCAGCTTCGCCCACACAAGCGAGGGGTACACGGTTCGAGTCTCCTAGAGCCCAGGTGAATATAATGACAGAATAAAGTGTTCAAGCTGATAGAGGGGAACGCATCAGAGAACTAACCTCTGCCATCAATATAGACCAAACAAACGGTTACCACCCAAATATAAATTGTTTAACGCAAGAAAACACTAAATTGTATAAACTGAACAGAGTTAAATGTTACAGAACAATCTCCGCTGAACGAATTAGGTAAAGGATCAATGTTGAGTCTCGCTAATATACAAAGGAAAGAAAACCCATGTCTCTTGGAACTCATTGAAGGAAACAACACTGGCCCCGGCCGGCCGAGCGGACAGCACGCTGGACACTGATACTGTGGTCCCGGGTTCGATCCTGGGAGTAGCGAGAAACGATGGGCAGTTTCTGTCACCCTATGCCCTGTTACCTAACAGTATATAGGTACCTGGGAGTTAGTCAGCTGTCACGGGCTACTTCCTGGGGTGCAGGCCTGGTCGAGGACCGGGCCGCGGGGACACTAAAGCCCGAAATCAACTCAAGATACCTCACAGCTGAACACCTCAGCACAAGCCGGCATACAGCGGAACCTTAAGACATATATTAGACAAGACACAGAGATATTAGAAGAACTTTTTTAGTGTCAGAGTGGTTACTCTGAGTGGTTAAAGGAATGCATTAGGCAGTGATGTGGTGGAGGCTGACTCCATACACAGCTTCAAGTACTCACCTAATTGTGCTTGCGGGGGTTGAGCTCTGGCTCGTTGGTCCCGCCAAACAGCCAGAGCTCAGCCCCCACAAGCATAACTAAGTGAGTACAAAGGCATCAACACAATAAGACGCCACAGTAGTGCCATGATCAAAACATAATGCTTCAGTATCAAGCCTACCACAGAAGTCGCCACACTCTCCGGATGTGCTAAAGTATATGTTGTAGAACACTTTACTGTCACTCTGGTATAAAGGGAACACCAAAGCTTATTATTATGTATTGTAATAAAAAAAATAGTATACGAACCGGAATAGTAAACAAAACTAACATAAAAGTTGTGGAAGAGTTTGATATTAGCTAAACTAGCACAGCACACTTACCAGCCAGCACCGTCAGTAGGTAAACTAGCACACTACACACTAACCAGCACCGTCAGTAGGTAAACTAACACACTACACACTAACCAGCACCGTCAGTAGGTAAACTAACACACCACACACTAACCAACACTGTCAGTAGGTAAACTAACACACTACACACTAACCAGCACCGTCAGTAGGTAAACTAACACACCACACACTAACCAGCACCGTCAGTAGGTAAACTAACACACTACACACTAACCAACACTGTCAGTAGGTAAACTAACACACTACATACTAACCAACACTGTCAGTAGGTAAACTAACACACTACACACTAACCAACACTGTCAGTAGGTAAACTAACACACCACACACTAACCAACACTGTCAGTAGGTAAACTAATACACCACACACTAACCAACACTGTCAGTAGGTAAACTAACACTCCACACACTAACCAACACTGTCAGTAGGTAAACTAACACACCACACACTAACCAACACTGTCAGTAGGTAAACTAGCACACTACACACTAACCAACACTGTCAGTAGGTAAACTAGCACACTACACACTAACCAACACTGTCAGTAGGTAAACTAGCACACTACACACTAACCAACACTGTCAGTAGGTAAACTAACACACTACACACTAACCAACACTGTCAGTAGGTAAACTAGCACACTACACACTAACCAACACTGTCAGTAGGTAAACTAACACACCACACACTAACCAACACTGTCAGTAGGTAAACTAGCACACTACACACTAACCAACACTGTCAGTAGGTAACTAACACACCACACACTAACCAACACTGTCAGTAGGTAAACTAACACACCACACACTAACCAACACTGTCAGTAGGTAAACTAACACACCACACACTAACCAACACTGTCAGTAGGTAAACTAACACACCACACACTAACCAACACTGTCAGTAGGTAAACTAACACACTACACACTAACCAACACTGTCAGTAGGTAAACTAACACACCACACACTAACCAACACTGTCAGTAGGTAAACTAACACACCACACACTAACCAACACTGTCATACAGGGAGAAGCAATCAAAACAAAATAGTTTTTAGCTGGTAATGAAACTATCAAATTCATAATATTATCAATGAGGAAGAAATGACTTTCCTTCAGAAATCTTTATTTCACCTCAATAATTGACCAATTGTACTGTATGGATTACATCCCTCTCATTCATGTATATATAAGAGATCTGTAATCAGAACATTCTTCATTGATTATGTTCTTACAGAAATATATCCAAAGGATGGAGCAAATCCCATTAGATTGCTGGAGTTATTGTATTATGCTGTTAATCAGACCTTCAGGCAACTTGATATTACTCGCGTCTCATCCAAACTTGTTGGGTTTTAGTACTTTTTTCCATGATGCGAATGAACAAAATTTAAGCTACTCATGAAATCTGATATAATATTTGTGTTCCAAGTATTTGGGTAGATATTACCAAGCTCTTACTCAGCATCTCGTAACGGTATTGAGGAAGTCAGGGCAGGCTGGTGCACAGATTTAATAAATATGAGTTATTTGTATGCAGGAGATGAGTCACAATAACAATCGAGTTATTTGTATCATGACTCCTGTTACTTATACTAGCTTTAATGAGAAATTAGTAACTTTCAGAGCATATGCTTAATATTAAACAAATAATTTGGTAACTTTATATATTTGTTTATGGTTCTACGAATTACAGAAATATTAAATAAACATGTGTTAATTAGCACCTGTGTAACTAAAAGCATTATAAACCAAATTGCAGTCTCCATAACCGTACTAACATGCAAATCCTTGCTTACTGTTCAAATTAGCACTTACAAATTTACGCAAAAATTGATGCATTTGATTACATGATTCTAGGTAATCTGTTTAAATAAAAATGTAAATGTTCGTTTGTCCAAAATTTGTGATCTCCGATGGCTCTTCCCCGATTGCTTTGAAATTTTGACACAACGTTCCATTTGCATAGGAGCGTGTTTTTATATACCTGCTATTTAGATGTCACGTCTGACAGGTACAAACATGAATTTTTTAAAAACTGTGTTTTTCATGTGAGTTTTCATGTGTGGGATATCTCCAAAACTTCTTTACCAATTGCTTTAAAATTTTGATACAACGTTACATTCGAATACGTGAGTGTTTTTATATACCTGCTATATACATGCCAAACCTGTGACAGGTAAAAACATGCTTTTTTGAAAAACAGCGCCATCTGTTGCACGTTAAAGCCACACATGCTCTACTAAATATGTTACGATTCCGTTCGAATGTTTCAGATTGCATTGATAAATTTAATTTTCAAAGATTTCAATTTATTTTTATTTAATTGTTTTGAGTGACATTGCGTTGGAATTGACCTGTGTTGTTTACCATGCCGTTCATTTCTTGAGTATAGTTTATTTTTTTTATTTTTCATTGTTTTCTGCTGACGTTGCGTTGCGTTGCATGCGTTGCTGAGCCTCAGCAACGCATGACCTGGTACAACTAGTAGCTCAATATAACTAAATTTAGAAATTTTGGTAATTTCTTAAATCAAGAAAAATCAGTAATCGTCACAGGCTTCGATCTCCTGCCAACGTATATTAGAAATTATGCTGGAACATCAGTGCAAACTTTCAAGAGAGAACTAGTGAAGTTCCTGCTGGAGTTCACAGAACAGCCTGCATGCGAAGCTTTGTGTCAGATCATCCTGGATGTGAGGCTGTGTCAGATCATCCTGGATGTGAAGCTGTGTCAGATCATACTAGATGTGACGCTGTGTCAGATCATCCTGGATGTGAAGCTGTGTCAGATCATCCTGGATGTGAGGCTGTGTCAGATCATCCTGGATGTGAGGCTGTGTCAGATCATCCTGGATGTGAAGCTGTATGTGTCGGATCATCCTGGATGTGAAGCTGTGTCAGATCATCCTGGATATGAAGCTGTGTCAGATCATCCTGGATGTGAAGCTGTGTCAGATCATCCTGGATGTGAAGCTGTATGTGTCAGATCATCCTGGATGTGAAGCTGTGTCAGGTCATCCTGGATGTGAAGCTGTATGTGTCAGATCATCCTGGATGTGAAGCTGTGTCAGGTCATCCTGGATGTGAAGCTGTATGTGTCAGTTCATCCTGGATGTGAAGCTGTGTCAGATCATCCTGGATGTGAAGCTGTGTCAGATCATCCTGGATGTGAAGCTGTGTCAGATCATCCTGGATGTGAAGCTGTGTCAGATCATCCTGGATGTGAAGCTGTGTCAGATCATACTGGATGTGAAGCTGTATGTGTCAGATCATCCTGGATGTGAAGCTGTGTCAGATCATCCTGGATGTGAAGCTGTATGTGTCGGATCATCCTGGATGTGAAGCTGTGTCAGATCATCCTGGATATGAAGCTGTGTCAGATCATCCTGGATGTGAAGCTGTGTCAGATCATCCTGGATGTGAAGCTGTATGTGTCAGATCATCCTGGATGTGAAGCTGTGTCAGGTCATCCTGGATGTGATGCTGTATGTGTCAGATCATCCTGGATGTGAAGCTGTGTCAGGTCATCCTGGATGTGAAGCTGTATGTGTCAGATCATCCTGGATGTGAAGCTGTGTCAGATCATCCTGGATGTGAAGCTGTGTCAGATCATCCTGGATGTGAAGCTGTGTCAGATCATCCTGGATGTGAAGCTGTGTCAGATCATCCTGGATGTGAAGCTGTGTCAGATCATACTGGATGTGAAGCTGTATGTGTCAGACCATCCTGGATGTGAAGCTGTGTCAGGTCATCCTGGATGTGAAGCTGTATGTGTCAGATCATCCTGGATGTGAAGCTGTGTCAGGTCATCCTGGATGTGAAGCTGTATGTGTCAGATCATCCTGGATGTGAAGCTGTGTCAGATCATCCTGGATGTGAAGCTGTATGTGTCAGATCATCCTGGATGTGAAGCTGTGTCAGATCATCCTGGATGTGAAGCTGTGTCAGATCATCCTGGATGTGAAGCTGTATGTGTCAGATCATCCTGGATGTGAAGCTGTGTCAGAGCATCCTGGATGTGAAGCTGTGTCAAGTCATCCTGGATGTGAAGCTGTGTCAGATCATCCTGGATGTGAAGCTGTGTCAGATCACCCTGGATGTGAAGCTGTATGTGTCAGATCATCCTGGATGTGAAGCTGTGTCAGATCATCCTGGATGTGAAGCTGTGTCAGATCATCCTGGATGTGAAGCTGTGTCAGATCATCCTGGATGTGAAGCTGTGTCAGATCATCCTGGATGTGAAGCTGTATGTGTCAGATCATCCTGGATGTGAAGCTGTGTGGGCGTTCGTACCAGGAAGACCAACAGCTTCACACACAAGGCATCACGAGGGAAGGCCGCCACAGGCCACAGCTTTGAGAGAATAACACTCGAAATCGAATTGAAAACTTTCCCTTTTGGTACAGAACATTTATTGAACTAGAAATAATCATATCAATTGACTAAAACATTACAGACCTCTAATGTTTACATTGTGTTCTCTAATTGTGCTTATGGCACCCTGATACCAGACGTCTTGATAATATTGTGTCAACATTTACAGTACAAACATATAACTATCAACAATCACTTGTGGAAATAAAATTTTCTGACAGACATGTAAAACGCGCGGTCAAACCTAGTGAATATTTCGGAGAAGAAATCGCAGTTAGAAAAGCAAAAGCAAGACCAAACACAACAACGTTCACAAGTGCGTCAACAACCATTGTTATTTTACAGTCAATCTCCAGTTTAATAACTTTTTGAATACAACTGTTACTGTCTTCTCATCTGGTGTTTTGTTTGGTCATCATATCTCCAGTCACGTGATTGTGACTCATCGTCTAATCACAGTATCTAAATACATGACCTATACTTAACTATTATTATTATTCCTCTGTCCCTTACATGGAACACTTAACTTAGTGAAAATTATTCCTCAACCTTTTTTTTTGACTAACCTATATTATATGTACGTTTAATCGAGCATGAGTAGGTAGGTTTGGTTACAAATATGGAAAACCCGTGTTATTCTCCTCGGTATTATTCTCCACGGATACGGGAAAGTCCGTATCATTCTACAACATTTGAATGTTGTAGAAGGTTCGGGCAGCCAAGATTCTACTCTGACGTCAAGCAATGTCATCGGCAGCCAATAGTATCGATCTAGTGGGCAACACGTCACCAGGTCCGCCTCTGCCATTGGTCAAGGACAATCGGAAATTCTCGACATATATAAAAATTATAATGTAACAAACATTAAAATGTTGTTGCTCTACATTAACATACTAACAATTAATTTACATTAGTTAATCATATAAAGAAATTTCCGTGTTGTAATATCTCTTAGAAAATGCGAATCCACTACGTCACCTGATTTTATTTGTCAATAATACTTTTACATTAAATAATTCTTAAACCTAGTTATTCTACTCTGGGGACTTGAATAAATAAAAACAAAGTAACATGACTGAACATAATTAAAAAGCCAATATAATCAGCTCCTCCTCCCACCGTTTGTCAATAAATGGACAAGAATTGAACCACGGGGGGGGGGGGGGGGGGGTGGACGCGTTGCTTGTACGGGAGGGTTGGGGAGACGCCGTTAATGGATAACAACAAGCCTTGCCTACGAGCACGCTCGTACAAGTTCCTTCAATACTTCCCGCAAATCATAGTGTTCAGGACTCTAGAATCTCCTGTTGTCAACACGACTTCACTAGCCATGAGGGAAGTGTTCGGTACCCAATTGACCTGTTATATTATATCATTTGTGGTCATTAATGTAGATTAGGGTTGACCGGTCATGGACATGGCAAACCACCAAGAACGGGTCAGCTTAAATCAATTAGAGATAATATCTTGCCCCTGATATAGCCGTCATATATTGGTTACGATTTATTACGTTGTGACTATTTGACAGGTGAAATTAGAGTGAAAGGAGACATTAGAAGCAAATTTCGTGGTGCAACACGAGGCAGGCTACGACGCCATTATAGACTGATCCACCAGGAGACTCAGCTCACGCGACGTGGCTGCGTCTAGTGCACATTAACCAGGTGACGTGCTATAACAGCTAAGCTGGAATATTTATGTTACTAACCCAATGTGGCAGAGTAGACTAACCATTAGTAGTGAATTTTATATCAATCAATTAAATTTGATATGGTATAATATAATTAACCCCCCCCCCAACCTGTGAAGGAAAGCTACTTGTGGGAAAATAGGAATCATACAGTCCATTATTGTAAGAAATACATTAATAACCAATTAAAATATAAATCATTTAATATATAAATTAATTATAATAATAAATAAATAATAAAATCCCAAGAGTCAGTTTTCACCCCAAGGACCTTCCCTTCGCTTTCCATCTCATCAAGGGAAGTCGTTTGCTCTGGTCGTTCTACCGCACAATGAACTTGTCTGTTGCTGGTAAGGCAGCCGGCCTCAACCCGTCCTCTACTCAAGTCCATTACCTCCCAGCCCGTCCTACAAACAAAGATCCAAAAGTGATTCCTTTCACCCGCCAAACCCCCTATTTATGAATGAAAAGCGGTTTACACACGACTCACAACTGCTGACGTTCGAACATATCCGGATCAAGTGCTTCACTGACGAATTTTGTTCGAATCACAACGCTATAAATGCTTCACCCACGTACTACAAATACAAATAATCGCCACAGAACCTAAACACCTAACCTAACCTATCCTATGCCTATATATACACAATATGCTAATATATTATCTTATTAATTTATACTTGAGAAAATTCCCGTTTTGAATGAACAGCATGTTAAAATTTATGAATGCGTCTGTGGGGTTGACCGCTGAATGTAATGGACTTGAGTCGAGGACGGGTTGTACCTCCAGCGGTCGACCCCACACACGCATTCATAAATTTTTACATGCTGTTCATTCAAAACTGTAATTTTCTCAAATATAAATTAATATATAATATATTAGCATATTATGCATATATTGGTTAGGTTAGGTGTTTAGGTTCTGTTGGCGATTATTTGTATTTGTAGTACGTGGATGAAACATTTACAGTGTTCTAGTTCGAACAAAATTCGTCAGTGAAGCACTTGTTCCAGAAGTGTTCGAACGAAATCATTTGTGAGTCGTGTGTAAACTGTTTTTTCATTTATAAACAGGGGGTTTGGCAGGTGCATGGAATCACTTTTGGATGTTTGTTTGGAGGACGGGCTGGCCGGCCTACATAAACAAAGGTCAAATGCTCGTTAATCCAGTCATAAAACTCCTTGTTTATGAAACACAGTTTACACACGACTCACAACTGATAACGTTCGTACATTTCTTGAACAATGCTTTGTTGACGTCCACATCGCTATAAAGGCTTCACCCATGTTGCTCATATACAAATAGTCGCGAAGAGAACCTACATGAGTAATTATCGTATGCCTAACTATACAAAGAAATTTAATATATAATAATATTAATTTGTCACACAAACAATTTTTAAATCACCTTATGTTAAGATTTATATTTGCGTGTGAAATGAACGGCCGCTCCTGTAACTAGCCTGACCTGAGGACGGGTTGGGTATGGCGCCCCGTCTAGAGCAGTGTCAGACTAATGGTGGCAGGAAGTGATCAGCCTCTCTACTGGTGCTCCGTGTAAGGCGAGTAAGGAAATGAGGTTTCGACTGATAGCAGGACTGGAGTTTCATGGGACACACAGAGAAGGTTTCCGTCCCAGGACAGTTTATGGATATGTGTCTGACAGTAAGGACCTGCCAAGTGTAGTCAGGGTGTGAGACACGACAACAGTATTGCAAGTGACATTAGTTTTAAGACATAGTGGACCAAACGGTGCTTACTCAACTGTGTCGAGGGCTTCAAGAGACCAGGTGTGTGTTTCCGGAGTCTGTTACTGCCGGTGTCTGCTTGATCCTCAAGTTAGCCTCAGGCTTAGCCCGTGGATCTAGCACTCAAGGGAGTTAATTAACTGCTTAAGCGACACACAGGAACCAAAAGAAGCTTGCTGATCAAGGCCAGGTCAAGAGACACTCAGTAACCAGTGATATGTTTGTGTGGACTCAGTTGTTGTACTCGCCTAGTTGTGCTTGAGGGGTTGAGCTTCGGCTCTTTTGGTCCCGCCTCTCAACTGTCAATCAAATGATGTACCGATTCCCGAGCCTATTGGGCTCTATCATATCTATACTTGAACTGTGTATGGAGTCTTACTCCACCACATCACTTCCTAGTGCATTCCATTTATTAACTACTCTAGCACTGACCAAATTTTTTGGTCAGTGCTAGAGTAATGTCAGTGCCAATGTCTCTATGGCTCATTTGGCTACTCTGTTTCCAACAGTGTCCCCCTAGTGTGTGTGTGCCTCTTGTGTTAAATAAACCGTCTTTGTCTACCCAATCAGTTCCCTGGAAAATGTTGTACGTGGTGATGATGTATGTGGTGATCATGTCCCCCTTAATCATCTGTCTTCCAGCGACTTGAGATTTAATTCCCGTAGTCTCTCATCATAGCTTATGCCCCTCTGTTCAGGCACTAGTTTGCTGGCAAACTTCTGAACCTTCTCCAATTTTGTCATATACTTAACGAGATATAGACTCCATGCTGGAGCTGCCTCAGGTGCTTAGCTTTTGTTGGCACGTCAACAGAACCTAAGTTCATAATTGGTCTGACATACGTGGTACAGAACGTTCATTATGATTCCTTGCACAAGTTTTAATAGGCTGTTCGTATGTTGGCCAGCCTGACATATGCCGCTGATGTTATCCTCTTGATATAGGCTTCAGGGGAGAAAAATCATTGTATACTCACCTAGTTGTACTCAACTAGTTTTCCTTGCGGGGGTGAGTTTTTGGCTCTTTGGTCCTGCCTTTCAACCGTCAATGAACTTATGTACAGATTCCTGAGCCTACTGGGTTCCACCATGTCTAAATTTGAAACTGTGTATGGAGTCAGCCTCCACCACATCACTGACTAATGTATTCCATTTACTAATTACTTTGACATTGAAAAAGTTCTTTCTAATGTCTGTTTCTCATTTGAATACTCAACTTCCACCTGTGTCCCCTTGTGCGTGTACAACCGTGTTAAATAATCCAATATTTTCTGTTAATTCCCTGAGAATTTTGTATGTAGTGATCATGTCTCCCCGAGCTCTTCTGTCTTTCAGTGACGTGAGGTTAAGTTCACGCAGCCTTTCCTCATAACGCATGACTCTTAGTTCTGGGATTAGCCAAGTGGCATACCTCTGGAATTTTTCCAGCATTCTCTTGTGCTTGACAAGGTACGAGCTCTATGCTGGGGCTGCATACTCCAAGATTGGTCTTATATATGTGGTATACAAGATTCTGAAGGATTCCTTACACAGATTTTTGAAAGCAATTCAGATGTTAGCCAGCCTCGCATAGGCCGCTGATGTTTATTTATGATTGTATATGTATATGTCTGCATATATATATATATATATATATATANCAAGTTTCAGACTCATTTCCAGAACCTTGAAAAAATACTTGCAAAGCTCGCTGAAGCTAATTTAAAAATAAAGCTTGCAAAATGTTCATTTTTAAAAGAGAAGATTAATTTCCTAGGTCATAAAGTTACACCTTCAGGTATTACATTGAATGAATCAAAAATTATTGCTGCCCGTGATTTTCCAATGCCTCGTACCGCAGAAGCCGTAAGACAGTTCACAGGTCTTGTAGGATTTTATCGTTCATTTATTGCTGGATTCTCTATTATAGCCGCTCCACTTTACAAGTTGCAAAGAAAAGATGAACCCTTTGTTTGGGGAGAGGCCCAGGATCAGTCATTCAAAAAACTCAAAGCAGCCATGATTTCGTCACCTGTCCTTAGGTATCCAGATTTTTCTAAACCTTTTACGTTGGTTACAGATGCTAGTGACATAGGTTTAGGTGCTGCATTACTTCAAACAGAAGGTCACAGAGATCACGCAATAGCTTATGCTAGCCGTACATTATCTAAAGAAGAGAAAAATTATAGCGCAACAGAACGAGAAGCCTTAGCAGTTGTCTGGGCACTTAAACATTTCAGAGATACAATTTACAATTACCCAGTTCATGTTCTTACAGATCACCAACCACTAATTCCCTTGTTCAAAAATAAGAATCCAGTTGGAAAGTTTGCTAGATATTTGCTCACAATTCAAGAATTCAATCCCACATTTGGATATATTCCAGGAAAGCAAAATGTTGTAGCCGATGCGTTTTCTCGACACGTAGCTGCGATTCAGTTAAATTACCCAGCATTAGATGCTACAGTAGTAGAAACGGAACAGAGACAAGACCCCATATGGGCACCCGTCATTAAATTTTTGACTAAGCAAGACACTTGCCCGATTCATAAACCGCCAGTACCATTGAAAGAATTAGTTATGTTAGACAATTTACTGTGTAGAGTAGTAAAGCTAGGGACAGCCCCGAGGAAATGTTGTCAGTTAGTTGTTCCAGCTGTCTTGGTACCAACTGTGTTAAAAATTATCCATGATGCTCCTGCAAGTGCACATCCAGGAAAGGATCGTACACTCCAACAAGGTCGATTAAAGTAATTTTGGCCAAAAATGGCTAAGGACATTGCTCATTATGTTGATAGATGTTTAACTTGCCTACAGCACAAGGGACATGTTTCAGGACCTAATCCAATTCAGATGTACCCAATAACTAAAGCTCCTTGGGAATGAGTATCGATGGATCTATTGACAAATTTTGCTGAAACAGAGAAAGGGAACAAACATTTGCTTGTAATGGTCGATAATTTTTCACGATTTTGCGAACTAGTTCCGATCCCGAACAAAACTGCAGAAACTATAGCCAGTGCATTCCATGACCACATAATTTGTAGATATAGTATGCCTAAAGTAATCCTTTCAGATAATGGTCCAGAATTCAGTAATAGTATTTTAACTAGCTTGTGTGATTTATATAACATTAAAAAATGTAGCATCATGCCTTATCATCCGGCAAGTAACGGATTAGCTGAACGTACTAACAGGAAAGTTTTAGATGCCTTGAGAGTCACTTTGAATTTTGATAACAACAATTGGGATGATTTTATACCCTTAATTCAGTGTGCTATAAATTCTTCGATTAATGTTTCTACAGGTGACACACCTCACGCTATTCTTTATGGTACAGATAAGATCCTCCCTAATGAATTGATTAACATACCTCCTACTCCCTTATATAACGTAGATGATTTTGTTCAAGTAAAGCGTAGACAAATGCAACTAGTATTCAAGAAAATACGAGAACAATTGTCCAAAGCTACAGCCAAGTTCACTCGAGCAAGGAATGAACGAGCTAAACCCAGTAAAATAACTATTGGATCTGTAGTAATGATACTTAACCAACACAGCTCTGGTCCTATGTATAAGTTAACTAAGAAATTTTTGGGTCCATATAAGGTAATCGAGCTTATCAAAGGTAACAAGTATAGATTGAAAAATTTAGTATCAGGGGAGTATATAAATGAGCATTTAGACCATATGAAGTTAGCTAAAATGACTGTTGACGACACTGATGAGGAAGATGACAATGAACTTACCCAGACAGATACTCCTATTGGGACACCACCTTCTGTGGTTGACAGACCACTTGATATTCAGCAACCCCATACTAGCACTTATAATCTTAGATCTAGACCTCTTGTTTCAACCGTGCACTCACCACATTTCCATTGGCATGATGATAACGAGGTTATCCCTCAAGAAGATAGTTTGTCACATGCAGTTTCATCTGTTCCTGATCCTCAGTCAGAGCCAGAGTTGTATGGTGCTGTGGATGAGCTAGGTGTAGATATCCACAGAATTTACAATTAAGTGCACTCTGAAGTTATTCTGTTTTGTTTTGCAAAATTCATTTGCAGTATTTCCACCACATGTGTCTTATTATTACCAATATATATATATATATATATATATATATATATATATATATATATATATATATATATATATATATATATATATATATATATATATGTCGTACCTAGTAGCCAGAACGCACTTCTCAGCCTACTATGCAAGGCCCGATTTGCCTAATAAGCCAAGTTTTCATGAATTAATTATTTTTCGACTACCTAACCTACCTAACCTAACCTAACCTAACTTTTTCGGCTACCTAACCTAACCTAACCTATAAAGATAGGTTAGGTTAGGTTAGGTAGGGTTGGTTAGGTTCGGTCATATATCTACCTTAATTTTAACTCCAATACAAAAAAATTGACTTCATACATAATGAAATGGGTAGCTTTATCATTTCATAAGAAAAAAATTAGAGAAAATATATTATTTCGGGAAAACTTGGCTTATTTGGCAAATCGGGCCTTGCATAGTAGGACGAGAAGTACTACTAGGTACGACATATATATATATATATATATATATATATATATATATATATATATATATATATATATATATATATGCAATTGACGATCACAAAACACTGATCATTTTATGCGGAAAATCCACAGAAAAATGAAAGGAGGTAACGTTTCGACTTGGTTAAAGCCTTTGTCAAACCAGACTGACCAAGTCTGGTTTGACAAAGGCTTTAACCAAGTCGAAACGTTACCTCCTTTCATTTTTCTCTGTGGATTTTTCGCATATATATATATATATATATATATATATATATATATATATATATATATATTTATATATATATATATATATATATATATATATATATATATATATATATATTGTATGATCATGTTTTCTCAATTTTATTTTGTTACAAATTAAATGCCATTGTTAAGTCTACTGCCATTTGTAATTTTTTTTTTACAGTGCTTGTCATAAAGATTTCATTAATGTTCTAGCAACCACATTGAGGCCAGTGAATCCTGACTGCTATCACGCAGATGTTAGTCTTCTTGTTCCAGATCTTGTATATAACTTGTAAATATATTGCAAATTAAATATATTGTACATTGGTCTTGTAAATATATATATTGTACATGGAAAAAAAAAATCATTATCTAATCTTAAAATTCATTTGTGGTTGTTAGGTCAGAATTTTGTTCATTAATGTAATAATTGTTTAATTTTGTATTGTTTCAAGCACATGCCATTGACACATGTTAATAATTTTGTTTAGACAATACCTTGAGTTGTATTGTTCATATCTGACAAATAGACATACACATGTTCTTCATACTAAGGTTGAATCAAAGCATTGTTACCATGATTTTCAGCTATTATGTTCAAAATTTTTTTTGGTGCATATGCCAAAATGCTAGTATTATGCACACCTGATCTATTTTCAATGTTTATTATGAAATTTTCACATGTAAGCCATTATTGAATGCCACCGAGGTCCTTTCAGTATCATTGTAACTTTATAGCTAGCCAGAGCTTGTCGACAAGGGACGTCGACTTGGTAGCGTGTCCGAGCGGTGTTATATTCAAATTCCCCGCCAGTTGGAACATAACCAATCACAGCCGAGTAGGCCTCTGACGTCATGCCAGATTCTCAGCCACCAGCCATGCTTGCGGTAGTCTGTCAGCTCCACAGACCCACCGTAGTAGGACCTCGGCTGGCCAGATATATATCTTGTTGCCTTAGCCAATAAATCAACGAAACTACATCAGTGTCTACATTCAACCCCCACACAAGGCAAAGAATAAACTAAAGGGGAAATGGGAGGGTAACTGTAAACACCTACTTCACCTATCCTAGGATGACAGTTGGGTTGTAGCTCATGGTCCAGGCTCTCGCCTCGTACACCATCCAGAAACACAAGCCAACGCCTTAGGATTATCGCGTCTCGCCGCTTTCTGTACACAGCAGGTCCGTGCTCCTTCCTCTACAGTACGTCGCAGGGTTGAAGTCGGTCTCCTGGCCGTCAACTTTCCTCCCAACTACGGCAGCCAGCCTACGTCTCGGCAGTCGTCGCACGTTTCCCAATTAGTCCTTGTCACTGTACTCCCAGAGGAACTGCCTCTCACCACTACGAAGTCACTGTGAAGTTATCAGCCGTCCCAGGCGATACTGCTTAAGCTCCACACGCACAGCACCCGACTTCAGAGCACTTGAAACTCACTTCACTGTCAATTCCCTCGTCGTCTAGATATATCGCTAGGTATTTGGGAAGACTTCTCGACGTGCTTGCATCCAACTGTTGACTCGTAGGGTTCCACGAAGGGGGTTACTGTCAAACTTGACAGGATCGTCGATCACACGTTCAACCTGGTTGACAAGGCGGTCAACCCGGTCCACTCACGGTGGATTGGCCCGACCACTAAGCTGTCTCCTATACTGGTGAACTGCCAAGGACGACACACGTCGATGCCCGGCCCACTTCTTGCAACGCACCTGTCCCTGAGCACTTGTTGCTCAATATTCTGTCAATTCCTTATCTGAGCCACATCTGGGTTGCAGGAAGACCTCACAGAGTGCGCTCCAACAACTGGAGACGCTTACATCCACCGGAGTTCGGTAAATCCGTCACTCTGACAGGATGACCGATCGCGCGTCCTACCTCTCGGACGCGTCGTGAAAGACTGATATCGCCAAGGCGTCACCACGGCTGGACCCCCCATGCCTATGTGACGTCACTTTTTCCAAAGTCGGTTTTCATTGGCTCCCAGTGCCACGTCGCTGACGGTAACCAATCTGGCGCCACTGACGTCACACAGTTTTGGCGGGAGAACAGACTCGCCAGCGCCATATTGGCTCCCTAAAGGGCCTATCCCACAGGCCAAAATGTTCTTATTTCACAAATTTCTCGGCTCTTCGAGAATACTGTTCTCTCCCACATATGTTCAATTGATGCCTGCAACGTAGAGAACGCTCGGGAATAGTGGACATGACTCTTACAGCAGGCGTGGGAGAATTAGAAGGGGGGGGAACACCGTCACAATATATATATACAGAGGGGGAAATGCTCACTGCATTCAGGGTTCCTGCCCGCCATCTGAGGAGCTGGAGGAACTCGACAACCTATGATAAATATCTTTGTAACCTATATGTAACTCCTTTTTTTGTAACAAAGTTCAAATAAAGCAAATATACATGTGTACATACAAAAGAATGGGGGTGGTAGGAGAAGAAAATATTAGTGTTCAGTGAGAAACCACAAGGTCTCCTCTGAATACGTTTTATTTTCTTCTCCGAGGCTATGGGTCCCCACATTGTTACCAGAGGTGGTACCCTCACAAATTAAATATATATATATATATATATATATATATATATATATATATATATATATATATATATATATATATATATATATATATATATGTAGCATTTCCCTTGCAATTTGATGTAAATATGATCTTTATATTGCATAATATTTAATAAAGACAACAAAATGTCCACTACCTCAGAACACTTACGGGTTATACTGACACAATAAAAAATTGTCATCCACACTTCCGTGGAATTAAAAATTTTCTCGGAACTTTTCGTGGAAATGACTAATAATAACTTTCTTAATAAATATCCTTATTAAGACTACTCAACAGCTGGGTCGATGCAGCTTCGCCCACACAAGCGAGGGGTACACGGTTCGAGTCTCCTAGAGCCCAGGTGAATATAATGACAGAATAAAGTGTTCAAGCTGATAGAGGGGAACGCATCAGAGAACTAACCTCTGCCATCAATATAGACCAAACAAACGGTTACCACCCAAATATATAAATTGTTTAACGCAAGAAAACACTAAATATGTATAAACTGAACAGAGTTAAATGTTACAGAACAATCTCCGCTGAACGAATTAGGTAAAGGATCAATGTTGAGTCTCGCTAATATACAAAGGAAAGAAACCCATGTCTCTTGGAACTCATTGAGGGAAACAACACTGGCCCCGGCCGGCCGAGCGGACAGCACGCTGGACACTGATACTGTGGTCCCGGGTTCGATCCTGGGAGTAGCGAGAAACGATGGGCAGTTTCTGTCACCCTATGCCCCTGTTACCTAACAGTATATAGGTACCTGGGAGTTAGTCAGCTGTCACGGGCTACTTCCTGGGGTGCAGGCCTGGTCGAGGACCGGGCCGCGGGGACACTAAAGCCCCGAAATCAACTCAAGATACCTCACAGCTGAACACCTCAGCACAAGCCGGCATACAGCGGAACCTTAAGACATATATTAGACAAGACACAGAGATATTAGAAAGAACTTTTTTAGTGTCAGAGTGGTTACTCTGAGTGGTTAAATGGAATGCATTAGGCAGTGATGTGGTGGAGGCTGACTCCATACACAGCTTCAAGTACTCACCTAATTGTGCTTGCGGGGGTTGAGCTCTGGCTCGTTGGTCCCGCCAAACAGCCAGAGCTCAGCCCCCACAAGCATAACTAAGTGAGTACAAAGGCATCAACACAATAAGACGCCACAGTAGTGCCATGATCAAAACATAATGCTTCAGTATCAAGCCTACCACAGAAGTCGCCACACTCTCCGGATGTGCTAAAGTATATGTTGTAGAACACTTTACTGTCACTCTGGTATAAAGGGAACACCAAAGCTTATTATTATGTATTGTAATAAAAAAAATAGTATACGAACCGGAATAGTAAACAAAACTAACATAAAAGTTGTGGAAGAGTTTGATATTAGCTAAACTAGCACAGCACACTTACCAGCCAGCACCGTCAGTAGGTAAACTAGCACACTACACACTAACCAGCACCGTCAGTAGGTAAACTAACACACTACACACTAACCAGCACCGTCAGTAGGTAAACTAACACACCACACACTAACCAACACTGTCAGTAGGTAAACTAACACACTACACACTAACCAGCACCGTCAGTAGGTAAACTAACACACCACACACTAACCAGCACCGTCAGTAGGTAAACTAACACACTACACACTAACCAACACTGTCAGTAGGTAAACTAACACACTACATACTAACCAACACTGTCAGTAGGTAAACTAACACACTACACACTAACCAACACTGTCAGTAGGTAAACTAACACACCACACACTAACCAACACTGTCAGTAGGTAAACTAATACACCACACACTAACCAACACTGTCAGTAGGTAAACTAACACTCCACACACTAACCAACACTGTCAGTAGGTAAACTAACACACCACACACTAACCAACACTGTCAGTAGGTAAACTAGCACACTACACACTAACCAACACTGTCAGTAGGTAAACTAGCACACTACACACTAACCAACACTGTCAGTAGGTAAACTAGCACACTACACACTAACCAACACTGTCAGTAGGTAAACTAACACACTACACACTAACCAACACTGTCAGTAGGTAAACTAGCACACTACACACTAACCAACACTGTCAGTAGGTAAACTAACACACCACACACTAACCAACACTGTCAGTAGGTAAACTAGCACACTACACACTAACCAACACTGTCAGTAGGTAAACTAACACACCACACACTAACCAACACTGTCAGTAGGTAAACTAACACACCACACACTAACCAACACTGTCAGTAGGTAAACTAACACACCACACACTAACCAACACTGTCAGTAGGTAAACTAACACACCACACACTAACCAACACTGTCAGTAGGTAAACTAACACACTACACACTAACCAACACTGTCAGTAGGTAAACTAACACACCACACACTAACCAACACTGTCAGTAGGTAAACTAACACACCACACACTAACCAACACTGTCAGTAGGTAAACTAACACACTACACACTAACCAACACTGTCAGTAGGTAAGCTACACACTACACACTAACCAACACTGTCAGTAGGTAAACTAACACACCACACACTAACCAACACTGTCAGTAGGTAAACTAACACACCACACACTAACCAACACTGTCAGTAGGTAAACTAACACACACACACTAACCAACACTGTCAGTAGGTAAACTAACACACCACACACTAACCAACACTGTCATACAGGGGAAGCAATCAAAACAAAATAGTTTTTAGCTGGTAATGAAACTATCAAATTCATAATATTATCAATGAGGAAGAAATGACTTTCCT
>WNGS01066196.1:9564-29516 GCA_020271785.1 Procambarus virginalis | reverse complement strand
AATGGAAATTATGCATTCAGGAGAGCAAACAACTCTCTAATGAAACTGTTGATCAATACCATACACGTCTGCAGGGTTTAGCAACCCATTGTGAGTTTGCTGATGTTGACAAAGAAATCAAACAGCAAATAATTGAAACATGCACATCTACACGTCTTCGTCGAAGAGCTCTAGAACTTGTTGATGATGAAAGTTCTCTTAACAAGATACTGGATATGGCTCGTCGAATGGAAGATGCTGCACGTGATGCTCGTGTCATGGAGTGCAGTGCCAACAACGGTTCTGCCACTGTTACTAACAGTCATGAAGTATGTAAGGTTCAGGGAGTACACCATGATCATAGAAGATATCATGCCAAACCTAACATTAAATTGAGCCGAGAACCACATCACAACTGGAGTCATGGAACAAGACTCAAGCAGTCACAACGACTCACATCAGAGGTTGTCAATAATAAATGTTACAATTGTGGAGGAGACTACCCACACCAAGATAATGTTTGTCCTGCACAAGGTAAGAAGTGCTATGAGTGTAGAAAACTAGGTCATTTTGGTGCTATGTGTCGTTCCGCACTAAAGAAACCACAATCAATAAATAAAAGCAATGTACGAGGATCAAGTCATAGGAGTCGAGGTGGCAAACACAATATTGCACCTCAAATCAAGAATGTTAATAATATACAAGACAACATTTCATTACAACCAGTCTCAGATGACAGTGAATGTGATTATATTTATGGAGTACAATCAATCACAAAATGGAATGATCTTCCAAACAACCCAGAGACTATAGTATACATTGCTGGCATTTGTCTCAAAATTCTTATTGACACTGGATCAAACATTGACACCATTGCTGAGTGCCACTATGAGAAATTTAAAAAACAGTTACCAAAGCTTGAAAAATACAATGGTAAAGCCACTGCCTATGCTTCAAAGGTAGCCTTACCAGTGATTGGAACTTTCACTGCAGAGATTAAGTCAAAGAATGCAATGCTCATTACTACATTCCATGTTGTTAGGAATGCAAAGGAGTCTTTACTCAGTTACAAGACTTCAACCAAATTGGGGCTACTTCAGCTTTCTAATGCTGTAGCAGTGGAATCTGCAAACAATGTTGATGCTATTGTTGCTGAATTTTCTGATCGGTTTAAATCCATAGGTTGTTATACTGATAGCAAGGTACATCTGCATATCAACCCAGATGTAATTCCAGTTGCCCAACCACATCGCCGACAACCATTCCATACTCGCAAGAAAGTCGATGCCGAACTGGATAGGCTGATAGAACTAGATATCATTGAACCGGTAACAGGCCCAACACCATGGGTAAGCCCAATTGTCACTCCACCAAAGCCGAAGAATCCAGATGAGATACGCATTTGTGTAGACATGCGTGTTCCCAACAAGGCAATAATGCGTGAACGCCATCCTACACCCACTGTAGATGATATGATATACCGCTTGAATGGTGCAACTGTATTCAGCAAGTTAGATTTAAACAAGGGCTATCATCAGCTTGAACTTGATGATGAGAGTCGATTCATCACAACGTTTACGACACATCGAGGTCTGTATAGGTACAAGCGCCTGAGTTTTGGTATTAACAGTGCTGCTGAAGTATTCCAGCACATCATCAGCCAGGTATTGCAAGATATACCTAATGCTGACAACATGTCTGATGACATCATTGTTTATGGCTGTACCCAAGCTGAACACGACAAAGCTCTTCGTGCAACATTGCAACGCTTACGAGAAAAGAATTTGACGCTAAGCCGAGCAAAGTGTGAGTTCAATAAACATAAAATTGAATTCTTTGGACATGTACTTAGTGACAAAGGTCTATCTCCAGATCCTAAGAAAGTTGCAGATATCAAGAATGCTGCACCTCCTTCAACATCCACTGAAGTACATAGTTTTCTGGGAATGGCAAACTACTGTTCTCGCTTCATTCCAGATTTTGCTACCATTACGAAGCCTCTACGTGAGCTCCTGAAGAAAAATGCATCATGGTACTGGAGCGATGTCGAGCAAAATGCATTTGATGCTGTGAAAGATGCACTAGTAGAAAATGCGACTGCTGCATACTTTGATCCATCAATGGACACTGAGTTAACGGTGGATGCTAGTCCTGTTGGTTTAGGTGCTGTGTTAGCCCAACACAAACCTGGTCAACCAGATTCAAGAGTAGTAATTGCCTATGCCAGCCGTTCTCTCACAGATGTTGAGCAACGATACAGTCAGACAGAGAAGGAAGCTCTTGCTCTTGTATGGGGCTGTGAACACTTCAATGTGTATCTGCTTGGTGCACCCTTTACCACGATAGTCACTGACCACAAACCGTTGGAGACCATCTTCAATAATCCAAAGTCCAAACCACCAGCTCGCATTGAGAGATGGGCTCTTCGTCTGCAACCATACAACTTTACGGTGAAATACAAGCCAGGTGCAGGCAATCCCGCTGATTACATCAGTCGACATCCTGCCAACAGTTTCACCATCACCAAGCATCAGCAAGTTGCCGAGGAATATGTACACTCTGTAACCTGTGATGCAGTCCCTAAGGCTCTCACTCTTGATGAAATCCGTACTGCAACCCTAGAGGACCCAACTCTGCAAGCAACAGTGGATGCATTGACTAAGAAAAAGTTTCCACGCATCCCACCCTCAGGAGTTGACCAAGATGCATTCAAAGCACTTGAACGCATCCAGACAGAATTAAGTGTTACGCAACAACGCGACACCGTGCTGCGAGGTACTCGTATCGTTATTCCAGCTGTTCTCCAGCAACGTGCTCTGAAGCTTGCACATCAAGGACACCAAGGTCTTGTAAGGACCAAACAGCTGCTACGAGAAAAGGTGTGGTTTCCTGGCATTGATCGTCAAGCTAAGGACATGCATGATGCCTGTGTCCCTTGCCAAGCTGCAGTGGATACTTCAAGACCAACACCTCTACAACCTTCACCACTACCTGCTGCACCATGGATGGAAGTATCGATGGATTTCTGTGGACCGCTACCAACTGGAGAGTACTTGATGGTAGTCATTGATGATCACTCACGTTATCCAGAAGTAGAAATCATCACTTCCACATCTGCAAAGGCTGTCATCCCGAAACTCGACAAGATCTTTTCAAACTTTGGCATTCCTGAAGTTGTCAAGACGGACAATGGACCGCCATTTAATGGACAAGACTTTGTCAACTTTGCTGAGCATATTGGATTCAAACACCGCCGTGTGATGCCACTACATCCTCAAGCAAATGGAGAAGTAGAGAGATTCATGCAACCTCTCATGAAAGCGGTACGCTGTGCTCATGCCGAAGGACGATCCTGGAAACAAGCTATGTATGCTTTTCTCAGGAACTACCGTGCAACACCGCATGGAACACTGGGCAAGTCGCCTGGCGAACTTTTATTTGGACGTCCTATGAGAATCGCACTACCTGTCATGCCAGCCAAGGTAACGGATAAACGTCTCGCTCAGAAGGATGCACTAGCGAAGGGCAAAATGAAAATTGCTCATGATCAACGTGCAAAGGAACAATTCATAAAGGTTGGAGATACTGTTCTCGTTAAAAAGAAAAAAGAGGGAAAGCTAGATATGCCGTATGATACAAAACCATATAAAGTGATTAGTGTAAAAGGAACTATGGTAACAGCGAGTAATAGAGATCATAGTATAACACGTAATATGGCTTATTTCAAAGTGATTCCAAATAGTGTAGAAAATGATGAAGTGCAAAGTCGTGTAAAAGAAAAAGAAAAAATGAGTTATAACTCGACAAACAATTCATCGAGGGATGTTTTTGTACTCTCGTCCAAAACGACATGTTAAACGCCCTACACGATATGATGATTAATTGTGTTCCTATGTAATGCAAAGTATTTACTTGTTATGCTGAACTAAATTTAATATTGTTTGAATAATGCAGATCTCTCATTCAATATTTTGTAACTTTGTATTACAGTTTCTTTCATGTTCGTTTAACATTGCATATGTATTTTTAACATTGAAATCCTTTGTGGTAAAGATTGTTTAAATTCTTTGTGTGTTTAATTAATGTTAAATATATGCAATATCTCTTGATATGTTAATAACTTACTTTGTGTCAATAACTTTGCTTTGTGCTACAAGCATGGTAGACATCCTGTATTCATTCTTTTTAAAGAAAAGGAGGGATGTCATGTTCACAGAAAATGGTACCATCCGTTTTCTATGTGCGGCGGCTGGACGCGACTAGAGAGAAGGTAAACAAAGCATACAGGACGCTACCAGCTTGGGAGCTACTCTATCATGTAATCAGTTTAAGTATTAAAGTCAGTAACCAGGAATGACTTTACATCAACCTTACTACCAAGACTATCTCAGCTATACACAGACACCACAACTGGTAGCAGGTTTTCTTTTAAACATGTCTCATTAAATATGACCGTATATTCTGTATTTACTATCTTCTGATTTAGGGCTTCTATCCCTCTAACTATTTTCTTAGCATCAGGGCTTTGCTGAAATAAGAGTTCTCCAAAACTCATTTTCGTAATTTCCGGGTGAAGAAAAGAGGTAAATTACTGTAGAATGTATTACACTTATTTATACAATATGCACAACGTTTCGAACCTCCATGGTTCATTCTCAAGTGAAGGAATTTTACAATGTGATTGATTTTATACCCGCACTGGGTCAGGTGATAAGACAATAAATGTGAAAACATGGGGGATACAAAGGGGATATAAGTGGGGTCACACATATGAACATAAGAATATAGGTAACCGCAGAAGGCCTATTGGCCCATACGAGGCAGCTGGTATCTACATACAAAGATTAATCCAGTGTAATTGGCCTGTTATGTTGAACATTGTCTTCTGTGATGGCATCGTTATGTTCTGGTCTTGTCCTTACTCTCATTGTGGGTAGGGTAAATAGTTCCGTTATTTCGGTGTTCATGGTAGGTTGTTCAATTCTTATCTGGATTACTTCAAGAATTTGTAATCTTCTTGCATCTTGGGTTTTGTCTATTATGCATGTATTTTTGTTCAACATTTCTCTTGTTAGGGTGATGTCATGGGCTTGTCTCATGTGATTCCTAGGGGCACCGGATTGAAGATGGCATGTCAAACGCCTCGTCAGCTTGGTCGACGTCATACGTATGTACTTAGATTGAAGGTTACATCCTTCGTGGGGGCAAGTGTACATGTATACAACGCTTGACTTCTGTAGAGGGTTCTCTGTCGGCTTCGGGCTGTTTTTGATAAGGGAAGGAGTTCGGAAGTCTTCTTGGTTTTATAGAATATGATCAGGTCTATGTTTTGGTTAGGAGTAGTGCTTTTTACTCCTTTACGGATTATTTCTTTTATTATTCTTTCCTCTTTTATATGTTCACTGTGCATGGTTGATTTGTAATATAATTTTATTGGAGGTATTGTGGTTTCTGTTCTAGGTTCAGGATTATACCATCGGTCCAAATGTCTTCTTATAGCAGCGTTTATTTCCGCGTTGCTATATCCGTTGTTCACCAAACCTGAGTTACTCTTTCAAACTCTCTACTCACGTTGCTCCATTCGGAGCAGTGGGTAAGCGCTCGACGAATATAAGCATTGAGAACACTGGCTTTGTATCTTTGGGGGCACTCACTTCTACCGTTCAGGCATAATCCTATGTTGGTGGGCTTGGTATATACGTTGGTGCTTAAAGAGGTTCCTGTTTTTGTTATTAGTACATCCAAGAATGTCAGACTGTTATTTTCACTATTTTCATGTGTAAATTGGAGTACTGACTCTCTCTGTAGATGGCTTTTTAGATCAATTAGTTCATCTGAGTCTTTTACTATTAGGAATATGTCATCTACATAACGGCAATATACAGTTGGTTTTTGTCTGCTACTGAAGACCCTGTCTTCGATGGTTCCCATATAAAAATTAGCAAATAAAACGCCTAAGGGGAGCCCATTGCTACTCCGTCTATTTGTAGATACATGTCTCCTTGTGGACTGATGAAAGGGGCTTCCTTTGTACATGCTTCGAGAAGCCTCTTCAAGTGTGGCTCAGGTATATCTAATTTGGGGGTGATCTCGTCTCTGTATACTCTGTCCAGTATCATTCCTATCGTTGTGTCGACTGGGACGTTGATAAATAGGGATTCGACGTCCAGGGAAGCAATGATTCCATCGGGCTGAGTAGATTTGATTAATTCTAGGAAATCTGCTGATGATTGAGGACTATACTTACTTGGAGTTTATGGAGTTAGGAGTTCGTTAAATCTTTTTGCCAGGTGATAGGTTGGAGTTGGTATTTGGCTGATTATTGGGTGTAGTGGGTTACCTGGGTTGTGTGTCTTAACATTGCCATAGGCATATCCTAAGCCATAGTCGCCTTGAAGTTTAGTGAAATAAACTCGGGATAGAAGCCCTAAAACAGAAGATAGTAAATACAGAATATGCGGTCATTTTCAATGCGGCATGTTGAAAAGAAAACCTGCTGCCAGTATACACCAATATATATATATATATATATATATATATATATATATATGTACAGCCTCAGGGCTGTACACAACCATTTCCGTCCCCTTTACCCGTTCATCCGATCGTGCTACAGTGAGGACTCTAAGCTTCTTTTTGGGGAACATGAAATAAACTCCTGTGAAGGTGTCCAACAAGGTGACACCTTAGCACCCCTCCTTTTCTGCCTAGCTATCAAAGAGGTCACTGATAGTCTGACAAGCGAGCTAAACATCTGGTACCTGGATGATGGCACTCTCCCTGGAACCCCGGAAACCATTTTGGAGGATATAAGGAAAATCCAGGAGCAGGGAGCAGCCTTAGGCCTCATTCTCAATGCATCCAAGTGTGAAATAATCTCCCGCAACCCAGACATCACTGAGCAAATACAAAATGATCTTCCAGACATTCTCGTTGTCGAGCCACCGGACTGCACTCTCCTGGGTGCCCCCATTGGCCCACGAGCAATCAAGGAGGTCCTGGCTGCAAAAATCACTGATCTAAAGAGAATGCTGGACAGGATTGACAAGATTGATGCCCATGATGCTCTCTTTCTCCTCACAAGATGCCTGTCTCTCCCTAAGTTGACCTACTTTCTGAGATGTTCTCCATCCTACAGCAGCCCTAAGTTAAATGTGTATGACACCCTTCTGAGGTCCATGCTGGTGAAAATCCTGAACCTGCCATTGGACGACTCTCAGTGGGAGCAAGCAACCCTTCCTGTAAGACTCGGCGGCCTTGGTGTCCGCACAGCCTCCCAAATTGCTCTACCAGCCTTCCTTTCCTCCTCCCACGCATCGCACGACCTCGTCAGAGATATCTTACCTGCAACCCTGAGAGATTCAGCAGGAATACACGATCCTGCTTTCACTGAATGTTCAAATCAGTGGGATGTTCTCGCAGCCCCAGCAACCATTATAGAGCCAACAAAACAACACAAACAGTCCAGCTGGGACCACCCTCTAGTGGAAAAAGTAGCTGATGCCATGCTCAGCGCCGCAAGGAGAAAGCCCGCCTCAGAGCAGTGCGTGCCCCCCATGCAGGAGACTTCCTCCTGGCAGTATCCATGTCAGCAATGGGCACGCGCCTAGATCCAGAATCCCTTCGTGTAGCAGTGGCCCTCCGCCTTGGTGCCCCAATTCACACTGAATACAAGTGTATTTGCAACAGGGTGGAAGCAGACCAATACGGACTGCATGGGTTGCATTGCGGAAGCACAAAGGGCTGGCATGCAAGACACAACGAGGTCAATGACATCATCAAGAGAAGCCTCGTCTCAGCTTAGTGCCCAGCGGAGAGAGAACCTCGCATCCTAGGGGTCCAAAACCCGGATTTCCCCGCACTTCGCCCTGATGGCATCACCATATACTCATGGAAGGAGGGTAGACAGTTGGTGTGGGACTACACATGTGTATCCACCCTGGCTGACACCTATGTACACTTCGGAGCTGACCAAGCAGGTGGGGCGGCCAACCACAGGGAAACAGCAAAATCTCTCAAATACAGGCGACTGGCAGGTCAATACCTTTTTGTTCCCATAGCGTCTGAGACGCATGGCCCCTGGGGCAAGAGTGCCTTGGGATTTCTCAAGGATTTGGGTTCCAAGCTCATTGACGTCACCAGAGACCCAAGGGCTTGCAGTTTTTTGTTTCAGCACCTCAGTGTGGCGATCCAGAGGGGAAATGCTTGCTGTGTCCTCGGTTCCTGTCCGGAAGCGGAGGAGCTTCAAGAGATCCATAACCTTTAGGCATTTGTCTTGTATGTTTTGTAACCTTTAAATACACAATAAAGCATAAGAAAAAAAAGGAAGGGGGTGGTAGGAGAAAAGCACACAGAAACTGTATTGGAGGGGGACCTACATTCCCTCCAATGAGTTATGTGTGATTTCCTCCGAGGCTATGGGTCCCCCTTCTTCCAGCCAGAGGTGGTACTCCCTTCCATATTGTATATATATATATATATATAATATATATATATATATATATATATATATATATATATATATATATATATATATTGTGACGGTAAGGTAGTGGAGTATGGTGTTCGGCAGTCCTCCAATGGCAGGTGTCAATGCCTGGCCACATACACGCAAAAAAAAAAAGAATGACTGCTTGTCTGATAGTCTGTGGTAAGGTAAGGTAAGATACACAAAACACAAAATATGAACAATGAAATTTAATTACTCTAGAAAACAAATTTAAATAAAGACAATTCCTTGGCTGAGCAAAGTGTACATTTAACAAGTGAAAAAGAACTAACAAAAAAATGAATACTGGCGTTAACAAGAGGACAAAAATATAATACAAGGAAATATAAAATGGTGCTGGAATATATGCGCAAGCTAAGAACCGCTACTTGATACCCGAGGAATATCAATTAGATGTTCACAGCTTTAGAGCACAAGATATTCTGAGGTGGTACAGCTCGCTGACTCCAACGTTGACTTGACGACATGCGTGAGTGGTGGAGAGCTGGAGTGGCGAGATCCCGAACAGCCAATGAGAATACGGGCAGCCCGACACTTAGTAGTTTGCTAGTTGTAGTGCAAGTGACGAGCTGGCGGTGAGGAGTGTGAGGGGGGAGGGGGTGCAGGTGCGGGTGGCTGTCTTCATATACGTTTTTGCTACTGTAGAACGTATCTTGACTCTCGAGTTTGGAACGTGACGATAGCAGGAAAGAGCAGGCTAAATCTCTTGAAAGAGATTATCGTCACATATATGTCACATATACATATTATATATATATATATATATAATATATATATATATATATATATATATATATATATATATATATATATATATATATATATATATATATAAGCAACAAGCTTGAATGGTTCCCAAGCCAACATGCATTAGAAAACTCTTGTCCCCAGAGCTGTCGGTTATTGGGTTAAGGGTCAGACGACTTCCAATTTTTTTGTACGGTCAGTTTGGCCGAGTGGTTATAGTACTGGACACGCCAAGTGGCATGGAGACCCTGGTGAACGGGTTCGAATCCTTTTGGTGTCAAGAGTTTTCTGGTACATATATGTTAAAAAGATATCATGCTGCTACTTTGCATATTGGAAATAATTTAAAATGGACCGATGGTTTTTACAACATTTTTAGCAACATTGTCGACAGATCAGAGAGAAGTGAACAGAGAGTTAGTATAGATATATAATTTTGCGTTTTACTCAACTATATTTACTAACAAGAGTTTTACTCAAAACACTTGCTAACGTTTCCCATAATAATTACCTACACTGTAGATATTCTAAACTTTATACTTTGAGTTGGACGGGTGTGCCTGAGCAGCCTTCACTCACCGTGACTCCACCGTGACCCCCACAGCGACCCCACCGTGATCCTATTGTGACCCTACCATGACCCCCACCGTGATCCTATTGCGACCCCACCGTGACCCCCTCCGTGATCCCACAGCGACCCCACCGTGATCCCACCACGACACCACCGTGACCAAACCACGACCCCACCGTGACCCCACGACGACCCGACCGTGACCCCACGACAACCCCACCGCGCCCCCACCACGACCCGACCGTGACCCCACCGTGACCCCACCGTGACCCACCACGACCCCACCATGACCCCACCGCCCTATGAGACTCAAAGTTTTATTCTTTCTCGAATTTCACCCAGTTGTATATATCGTGGAAATGACGCAAATATATTTTTTAACGTTCTGTGTTATACATATATATATTTACTAATAAAACACCAGCTACCAAGAGTTAAAAACATGGTAGCCTTTGCGTGTTGAAACCTCGCGCTACAAAATAGTTGTACCACTTCACAACCATCCAAATAAATTACTAAATAATATATGAGAGAGAATTGGTTACTAGTGATGAGAAGTGACGCGCCTGCAGCCAGGGAGGGTCACTCAGTAGACAGAATATTGAAGGTCTTGCGAGGAAGGATCAAGTACAACATATGGGGATTACGGCTCATGCTCGTGATGGAAAATTGGTTTACTGAGAATTAATAATATATATATATATATATATAATAATATATATATATATATATTATATATATATATATATTATTGTCGGGGTGTCACGGTGTTCGTTAGTGAAGGGTTAAAGCAAAGGTAGACTGGATCTCCTTTCCAGGTGGTTGCTCCGACAATAGCCCTTACTCACCGTCGTTCTGCTGGTCTTCCCTCGATCCTCTAGGCTCCACTGCTCGCCCCGGAGAGTACCCAGTCGATCTCACAACCGGCCTTAAATTGCAAGATGAGTGGGGCACAGATCATTCCCTCAATCTGTGGCCCGCCTCGACACAGAACTCTTACACAGCCTTTAAGTTCGCCAACTGCTGTTTTTAGGTGTCCAGTAACACTGCAGTGGTGAGGTGTAATTGTGTAATTGTGGTAAGAGCAATTTCAAATAATATGGTATCAGGCAGGTCACTCTGTTTCACTTCATTACACAGTCACAAGATAAATGGAGGGGATGATATCAAACACCAAAGAGTTTTGGTATTTTACTTAAAAGACAACGAGAAATATATATGCATCAATGTATCAGGAATAATATATGACAACTGCTCAATTCATAGCAGAATAATCTGGAGCGCACCTATATGCTAACACTGGTAGCGCCACGCGTCACCTGTCAGATGTCAGCTGACCGGGACCCTCGCGACCGTGAGAAAAGATTAGTACTTGTTTTCTAATTCTATCACGATCCCCGTTTATTTAACTTTTTCGCAAAACACTGTATTAACATTCACATGGCATACTTATGATTTCACTGACCTCATGGTCAATATCTTATTCACAATGCACTCACAGTGACTTTTCATCGTACCAAAAGATTACCCTATTCTTAATAATATTTACTGTGAATGCATTCGCTTGATCACTGAACTTTTCTTTATATCTATACTTTCTCTCAGAGATATCACTGGCAATCACTTCACGTATATGATATTATTCAGTACACAGGCATGTCATATATAAATCAGTAATCAAATTTCAGGCATATATATATAAATCATGAAGATCAATACACGGGCATTTATATCAATAAATCATGGAGATCAACACACAGGCATTTATATCAATAGATCATAGAGATCAACACACAGGCATTTATATCAATAAATCATGGAGATCAATACACAGGCATTTATATCAATAGATCATAGAGATCAACACACAGGCATGTATATCAATAAATCTTGGAGATCAATACACAGGCATTATATCAATAAATTCTAGGCTCATAGCCTATCACCAATATCTGGTTTACTACCATATATATAATAATAATCACAGGAAATTAATAATAGTCACAGTAAATTCTTTGATGAATCCTGGTGCTTGCACACACCCACACATAGATATATATGTAAACTGATACTGTGAGCGCTCTGGGTAGCCTCACCACACACCGTGCTCTCTGTGACTTAGACTCAGGTGAGACTTGCTCACGACATATAAAATATCCTGACAAGAATATATATAGCTAACTTGTTATATTCAAATTCCCCGCCAGTTGGAACATAACCAATCACAGCCGAGTAGGCCTCTGACGTCATGCCAGATTCTCAGCCACCAGCCATGCTTGCGGTAGTCTGTCAGCTCCACAGACCCACCGTAGTAGGACCTCGGCTGGCCAGATATATATCTTGTTGCCTTAGCCAATAAATCAACGAAACTACATCAGTGTCTACATTCAACCCCCACACAAGGCAAAGAATACTGGTAGCAGCAGTGGGACCTAGAAATTTTTTTCTGGGAATTCAAGTTAACCAGCATCGCCTCGTGCAACCGCCTCCATACGCCACCATCCTGCCACCCAGCATCAATTATTGTACCAGTCCGGGGTCCTGCTATCAGCCACTACTCTAGGTCAACGATTTCAAAAGTAAGGCGCAATATTTGCAAGAGAGAACGAAATTTCATCAGCGAAGGGAGAGTAATTCGCGCCAGACATTTTGAATCTCGCGCCACGTGGGAACCACCTCCACCACCACCCAAGCTGACAGTATCAAGCTTTGTGAGTGCTCAAGCTACTGCAATCGTCGTCAGTCATTATCACATCAACTGATCAGCGTATGTGTTTATTGTTCCTTGAGAATATTGGCGGACTGCAATTGTTTGACTAAGTGTCGCCACCACACACACGCCTCGCCACGTTGCCACATCGACGCTGCCACATCGACACCTCATCACCTCTCACCATCGCCGTCAGCCTGCCACATAATTTGTGTGACACTTCGTCTTCTTGGTTTCTCCACCGCTATCGTAGCAATATCGTCGTCTCAGAATTTATCTTCGTGCTGCCAACTTCGTGCTACTGTGGGGTCCCCCAGCTTCGTGCAACCGCCGCTAGGAGCGTCGCCATCGTACCAGATGTAAACACGCCTCACATGTGCCCCTTCAGATCTTCACGACGTTCCTCCAATTTTGGCTACTGGTGATTCTCATGAATTGCAACCCTGAGATAAGTAATAATTAGTTGTGAACAACGTGCCAAGTTCTAAAAAGTGACTTACATAATAATATCCATAATATCCTGTGAATTAACCATTCAGTGACTGGTTAAATATTGGAGCTGGGTCCAGTACTCCATTCCCACAGTTTCTGAGTGATTTCAACATTCCTGCATTGATTCCATAATTCATTAATGTTAATGCTGTCATTAGTGAATTCAAATTCCAGAGAAGTAAGAAATAATTTTTCTAGCAGTTATTTTGCATAATAGAAAATTGTTTTTGAGATTTCCATAGACAATTGAACATAGAAAAATTCTGATATTTCTCCAGACCTAACTTTGAAATTAATCCTTTACGCATTTTATTTTACACTTTTATCATAGCATGTTACCCATGTGCCTGTGTGCAATTTGTTTTTGCTAAATCCATTTTTCATGCATTGCCACTTGTTGTGTTGAATCTTTTTAATGAAATTTTGCAATTGCATTTTCCAGTTTTTATTCTAAATTGGTGTGCTTAGTCTGGTTTAATTAATTTACATACATCTAATTCCAGTCATTTTTAATGAAAGATTGCTAAAATTAATTCACAATTTGCTTGTTCTTAATTATTTTCTTGCCTAGCCCAATTTAATAATTTTATTTCTGCCATTTTTTTTACTTTAGCCAAGTTGATATTTTTTTGAGTGTTTATTTTTGTGTATACTATATCTGATGCCAGGTGCACTTAATTATAATCTGCGTTCAAATATTAATTCCACGGCTGTAACAATGCCTACCACTGTTGAAACTCCCTCAGACTCAACAGGAGCAATTGCTCATCCCAATGGCCAGAGATCAGCTCAGGAAATGGCTATTCCTCTTTTTGCTGGCGAATCGCGCCTTTTAGAATCTTGGTTTAGTAAGGTTGAAGCGAAAACAGTTGCACGTTTTTCTAAGCCTACTGATGCCGAATACTTGGCAATTGCACGGTCAGCTGTAGACACAACCAGAGGTGATGCACGTTTCGTTGTTGATGAGAAAGCCATTGTTAGCCTCCAGTCTTGGTCTGAATTTAAAGATTTCTTTCGCCGTCGCTTTGTTAATAAAGGAGACCTTGACCCGTATAGGTTAGTCAAGAAAATTGCCAATGCCACCATGCAGCCTGGTGAGTCGTTTAATGCGTTTACTAGCCGTCTCGATCAGTATCTTTATGCCTTAGTGTCGGCTATGAATAATTCGACTTGGTTAGATAAAGACGACAATCTGTCCCCTGAGTCTATGGCTAAAATGATAGCGTTTGGTACTTTAATGCATTTTGCCCCCGAGCATACTAAGCCAATCGTTGAGCAACAAAATTTTGGTGTTAAACATGAAATTGGTGAAGTATTTGAAGCCATTAACAATGCCGCTGATAAACTAGCTCCCCGAAGTGCTCAACTGTTGCCACCCTCTGATGCTGTAAATGTAGTAACAAGCTCTCAGCATCCTTCCACAAATTCTCAAAACTCTTGGTCGCAGAACCGCACCCATGCTCGTAGCCCCCAGTCAAATTCAAATTCGCCGCCTCATAAATTGCCGAAACGCCATAGTCCACAACCATCCGCTTCCTCATGTTGGCATTGTGGTAAAAGTAACCACATCGCAAGGGACTGTTGGTCCGCACCTAGATCATCACCTCCTAGACAATTCTCTCGGTCCCCTCGTCAATCTAATCATTCTAGGCTACCATATTGCAAGTACCATAAGCAAGTCGGTCACCACACTGCGGATTGTAGAGCTAGGCAAAGGGCATCTCCACCTCGTAACTCCCATGGTCAGTCTTGGCGAGGCTCACAGCATCCAAGACATCAGAACTCTCGTAATTACAACTCCCAGCCCAACTATAATGCAAGTTCAAATTATAATACGCAGTCACAGAATGCTGGAGTTCAGAATGTTCACTCCATGTCGTCGGGAAACCCCCAAGGCCATCCGCTAACCAATTCAAGCTAGCCAATCCTAGTGCCCTCCCTGTGTATTCAGTAGCTACCCAAAATAGATTTGGACACTTGACAGAGGAGGACACTGACTCTAGACCAGTTGTAGATGTTGACGGAACCACAGTACATTTAACCCAGACAAGACGCAGATATCCCAGACAACATAAGTCAAAAGTAGTAACTTGTCCAGTCTCAAGTGATGGTCCCCTTGTATCAGCCATTGTACATGGTAGAGTTTTAAAAGTTTTTCTTGATTCAGGTGCAAAAATTAATATTGTCAAGCCTTCAGCTCTTAGAGACATTGAAAGTAAGCACCCAACTACTTTAAAACAGTCACACATACCTTTTCTAAGTGGTATTTCAGGAAATAAAGTAAAAGTTCAGGGTGAAATTGACCTCCCACTCAAGTTCAATGATGTCACATTGTCTATAACATGTTTAGTTGTTGACATTATTCATTTTCCTGGAGACATTCTCTTAGGTCTGTACACCATGATTGATGAAAATATTGCATTGTTTCCCCATCGTTGGAACATAAGTATCAAAGACCACGTCATACCCTTGTGTAGCATGTATCGACAGGGCCATGAGTTCAATCTTCAATCGGACTACGTTAATTTCGTTGACACCCGCCTTGCTAGCGTAGGTTTGTCAGATCATTGTCGTGTTAGCATACCCGAGAAAATAGGCACTCGATTGAAGCATCGTAGTGGTGCAGTTGTTAAGGAGAGTGAGTATCGGGATCTTCTGGAAGGGGACGCCCTAACGGATTCTCGTTGTCTTGCTCGCCTGGCAGCTTCCATCTCTGAAGTCAGTGGTTCCACGGCTACTGACACTGTGCTGCACTCTCATTCTCTCACCAGAATAAGAGTTAAGGTTCAGGGAGTGCCTGAGTTGTCGGATGTGATTGCGGAAAGTGAAACGTGTAAAGTGAATGGTACGTTTGTTGAACCCTCCTGGCACACAGTGCAGGACGGTACTGTTACATTATTTATTGCAAACACTAGTAATGCCGACATCCATCTCCAGTCTGGTACCCATGTTGTAGATTTTGCCCATTACTCGTTACCGGTGCGAGTTGTGGATGATGTCTCCATGGATCATACTGTTTGTACTCTCACGCCAGGAGAACAGGGATCTCAGCCAGAGGTGCAAGCGCAACACCTCAGTCCTACTGATTTTCCTGACTCTGTGGCTCAGCTTTTGGAAATTTTGAACAGAAATAGAGCCGTTGTCGCCTTACCAGGAGAAAAGTTAGGTCTCACTCCTCTCATTACACATAAAATTCCACTTGAACAAGGAACTACTCCTATTTATGTACCAGCTTACCGTCTTCCCCATTCTCAGAGAGCAGAAGCCGATAGACTTATAGAGGAAATGCTACAGAGTGATGTAATCGAATCGAGTAATTCACCATGGAACGCTCCATTGATTCTTGTACCAAAGCGAGATGGGACTTGGAGACCTGTAATCGATTATCGAAAGCTTAACAGAGTAACAATACCTGATCGTTTCCCACTTCCAGTTCTAAATGATTTGTTGCAAAGTATTGGTCGAAATAAAGTATTCTCAACGTTAGATTTGTTGCAGGGATTCTGGCAAATCCCCCTTGATGAAGAAAGTAAACAATTGACAGCCTTTAGTACTCCCAATGGTCATTTTCATTTCAAAAGAATGCCATTTGGTTTGCGGAGTAGTCCAATAACTTTTTCACGGCTCATGACAAATCTATTTCGTCGATTGATAGGAAGTACACTTCTAGTTTACCTTGATGATCTCATAATCATGTCGCAAGATGTTCAGACTCATTTCCAGAACCTTGAAAAAGTACTTGCAAAGCTCGCTGAAGCTAATTTAAAAATAAAGCTTGCAAAATGTTCATTTTTAAAAGAGAAGATTAATTTCCTAGGTCATACAGTTACACCTTCAGGTATTACATTGAATGAATCAAAAATTATTGCTGCCCGTGATTTTCCAACGCCTCGTACCGCAGAAGCCGTAAGACAGTTCACAGGTCTTGTAGGATTTTATCGTTCATTTATTGCTGGATTCTCTATTATAGCCGCTCCACTTTACAAGTTGCAAAGAAAAGATGAACCCTTTGTTTGGGGAGAGGCCCAGGATCAGTCATTCAAAAAACTCAAAGCAGCCTTGATTTCGTCACCTGTCCTTAGGTATCCAGATTTTTCTAAACCTTTTACGTTGGTTACAGATGCTAGTGACATAGGTTTAGGTGCTGCATTACTTCAAACAGAAGGTCACAGAGATCACGCAATAGCTTATGCTAGCCGTACATTATCTAAAGAAGAGAAAAATTATAGCGCAACAGAACGAGAAGCCTTAGCAGTTGTCTGGGCACTTAAACATTTCAGAGATACAATTTACAATTACCCAGTTCATGTTCTTACAGATCACCAACCATTAATTCCCTTGTTCAAAAATAAGAATCCAGTTGGAAAGTTTGCTAGATATTTGCTCACAATTCAAGAATTCAATCCCACATTTGGATATATTCCAGGAAAGCAAAATGTTGTAGCCGATGCGTTTTCTCGACACGTAGCTGCGATTCAGTTAAATTACCCAGCATTAGATGCTACAGTAGTAGAAACGGAACAGAGACAAGACCCCATATGGGCACCCGTCATTAAATTTTTGACTAAGCAAGACACTCGCCCGATTCATAAACCGCCAGTACCATTGAAAGAACTAGTTATGTTAGACAATTTACTGTGTAGAGTAGTAAAGCTAGGGACAGCCCCGAGGAAATGTTGTCAGTTAGTTGTTCCAGCTGTCTTGGTACCAACTGTGTTAAAAATTATCCATGATGCTCCTGCAAGTGCACATCCAGGAAAGGATCGTACACTCCAACAAGGTCGATTAAAGTATTTTTGGCCAAAAATGGCTAAGGACATTGCTCATTATGTTGACAGATGTTTAACTTGCCTACAGCACAAGGGACATGTTTCAGGACCTAATCCAATTCAGATGTACCCAACAACTAAAGCTCCTTGGGAACGAGTATCGATGGATCTATTGACAAATTTTGCTGAAACAGAGAAAGGGAACAAACATTTGCTTGTAATGGTCGATAATTTTTCACGATTTTGCGAACTAGTTCCTATCCCGAACAAAACAGCAGAAACTATAGCCAGTGCATTCCATGACCACATAATTTGTAGATATAGTATGCCTAAAGTAATCCTTTCAGATAATGGTCCAGAATTCAGTAATAGTATTTTAACTAGCTTGTGTGATTTATATAACATTAAAAAATGTAGCATCATGCCTTATCATCCGGCAAGTAACGGACTCGCTGAACGTACTAACAGGAAAGTTTTAGATGCCTTGAGAGTCACTTTGAATTTTGATAACAACAATTGGGATGATTTTATACCCTTAATTCAGTGTGCTATAAATTCTTCGATTAATGTTTCTACAGGTGACACACCTCACGCTATTCTTTATGGTACAGATAAGATCCTCCCTAATGAATTGATTAACATACCTCCTACTCCCTTATATAACGTAGATGATTTTGTTCAAGTAAAGCGTAGACAAATGCAACTAGTATTCAAGAAAATACGAGAACAATTGTCCAAAGCTACAGCCGAGTTCACTCGAGCAAGGAATGAACGAGCTAAACCCAGTAAAATAACTATTGGATCTGTAGTAATGATACTTAACCAACACAGGTCTGGTCCTATGTATAAGTTAACTAAGAAATTTTTGGGTCCATATAAGGTAATCGAGCTTATCAAAGGTAACAAGTATAGATTGAAAAATTTAGTATCAGGGGAGTATATAAATGAGCATTTAGACCATATGAAGTTAGCTAAAATGACTGTTGACGACACTGATGAGGAAGATGACAATGAACTTACCCAGACAGATACTCCTATTGGGACACCACCTTCTGTGGTTGACAGACCACTTGATGTTCAGCAACCCCATACTAGCACTTATAATCTTAGATCTAGACCTCTCGTTTCAACCGTGCACTCACCACATGTCCATTGGCTAGATGATAACGAGGTTATCCCTCAAGATGATAGTTTGTCACATGCAGTTTCATCTGTTCCTGATCCTCAGTCAGAGCCAGAGTTGTATAGTGCTCTGGATGAGCTAGGTGTAGATATCCGCAGAATTTACAATTAAGTGCACTCTGCAGTTATTCTGTTTTGTTTTGCAAAATTCATTTGCAGTATTTCCACCACATGTGTCTTATTATTACCATATATATATATATATATATATATATATATATATATATATATCATGTATGATCATGTTTTCAATTTTATTTGTTACAAATTAAATGCCATTGTTAAGTCTACTGCCATTTGTATTTTTTTTTTACAGTGCTTGTCATAAAGATTTCATTAATGTTCTAGCAACCACATTGAGGCCAGTGAATCCTGACTGCTATCACGCAGATGTTAGTCTTCTTGTTCCAGGTCTTGTATATAACTTGTAAATATATTGCAAATTAAATATATTGTACATTGGTCTTGTAAATATATATATTGTAAATGGAAAAAAAAAATCATTATCTAATCTTAAAATTCATTTGTGGTTGTTAGGTCAGAATTTTGTTCATTAATGTAATAATTGTTTAATTTTGTATTGTTTCAAGCACATGCCATTGACACATGTTAATAATTTTGTTTAGGCAATACCTTGAGTTGTATTGTTCATCTGACAAGTAGACATACACATGTTCTTCATACTCTGGTTGAATCAAAGCATTGTTACCATGATTTTCAGCTATTATGTTCAAAATTTTTTTTGGTGCATATGCCAAGATGCTAGTATTACGCACACCTGATCTATTTTCAATGTTTATTATGCAATTTTCACATGTAAGCCATTATTGAATGCCACCGAGGTCCTTTCAGTATCATTGTAACTTTATAGCTAGCCAGAGCTTGTCGACAAGGGACGTCGACTTGGTAGCGTGTCCGAGCGGTGTTATATTCAAATTCCCGCCAGTTGGAACATAACCAATCACAGCCGAGTAGGCCTCTGACGTCATGCCA
>WNGS01066195.1:0-10978 GCA_020271785.1 Procambarus virginalis | reverse complement strand
CTAGTGAAGCTATTGACCCGGAGACAGACCACAGCAACAGGGTAAGCACTATTGCATGAATTACACGACGCGACAATAAAGTGAAGCTGAGCATAAGTATTGGGGGCCCCCCACACCAAAAGGAATGTTATGACACCGCGCATGTGAGTTTAACCGTGGTGTGGTGCACACGCGGGGACGCAACGCACACACAAAGATTATAACGATTGCATATCGGATCTAGCAGACCGGGTGTTACTACCAAGTGTGTGTACCATCACGCTAATCACAAAGTTGGCCTCACTTCCATCACATGGCTATTTCCGTACATCGTACACTTCAAACACTCACAGGCCAAGTAAAAGTTAAACACGCAACAAATTGAATTAATGTGGCAGAATGGACCAGCAAGAGGGACCAATAAGACGGCCCAAATGTTGGCTTACGCGACAATCACCCCTCAACCCTGAGGGGAAGCTCTCGTGGCGCAGATCATCTAACGGCTTTAGCGTAGTGTACTCTTGGGGACAGAACCTCATTTAATGTAGTAGCTCCGGATCAGACAGCCGACCATTTTATGTGACGTAATCGGAGTGGCACACATGCGTGTGTCGGCAGCGCTGTCGAAGACTAGAAGTTTTCATTGCTGGGCCACATAATAAATAGTAAAAAAAGAAAAGGCAAAAAAAAAAAGGAGAAAAAAAAGAGTATGACTGGCGTGATTGGTATGTCTGTGGTAAGGTTGTTCTTAAGACGAAAAGCATAATAGAAACAATATGGATTTTAATAACAATAAGAAAACCACAAGAATAAAAGCAAAAACTTGGCTTACTGACAAAAATCATAAACAATTAAACATGAAAATAGATTACGTTATTGGGGAGGATAATTGACATACAAAAGTAAGTAAAATATGAATGGTGGAATATATGGACTAACTATGAACCTCTACTGGACCACACAGAGGAGTCAATTAGGAGTTCACAGCTTGCGAGCACACAATATTTGGCTGGCAGAAGGAAACGTAAGGGACTCCAACAATAACTGGTGAGGTTTTGTGATTGGCGGGGAGCCGGAGTGGAGTGTGGGTTGGCGGCCAATGAGGAAAGCGGATTGTCGCAGGCTAGTTAGGTCGTTCGTTTGCAGGGTTCGGCGCGTCGACCAGGTGCAGCAGTGGGGGGGAAGAAGGAGGGAGTTGCTGGTACGTGTGGCGAGCTTATAATACGTTTAGCCACTACAAAACTTATCATGTACGTTGATGAGGACCGGAGGAATCGCAGAAGAACCAGAAATGGCAGGCTAAATCTCTGATAAGAGATTATCGTCACAGTATGAATAAAGTACCAGATTTCTTCACCTCGAAATAATTGTTACAAGTGATGGTACGTTTAGGGTAAAGTTCTTAAGTGTGAATGCTGGCACTTTTGAGCAATATCTGGGACCAAATTATCTAGGGATCAAGTTTATTGCCTCAAAGATTGCGACCAAGTTTGGAAGATGTGAATAATCACCTGTCTTTTGTAATGAACATTAAGAAATTTCTTCTTTAATTTCAACTTACTGACGCTTTCTGAATCCAATACTCAAGGATGCTCTAGCTATGTAATTTTCTCAAAACTTAGATGCAATCTGCAAAGCCACAAGTGCCAATTGGTAGGAAGCAACAATATCAGGCAATAGAGTAAATATGATTATCATTATTGTGTTTTATGAATATGCCTATCTCCTGCCCCCTGGAGGAAAGAGGTCTTCCTTATTATAATCTGCATCTTGTAGAGTCATATCAACTCTGGCCCGTGATTGTGAAGGAGGTTGAGAGCCGTAGTCTAGAAGAAGCGTGAGCGACGAGTAGTGTGGAGGAAGGTGACGGGGCAGTACATCCTGGCAGCCACCTCCATGATGCTCTCAGTCTTCACCTTCACCGGCAGGTTTTGGGTTAGCTTATTCCAGAAGTGTATCGTATTGGAAGCCTTGAAGTCCTATAGTGATTATACATTAAACCAAATTTATAACTGAGTATTAGTGAGTATATTGGAGCGTAATCAACATATTAAAATATATTTTATTATTTTGCCGAAGCAAATAAAGTTAACACACAAACACTAACACATGTACATACACACACACAGGCTGTGTGTGTGTATGTTAGACAATTGGGAATTGACAGGGTGGACAAAAAGAAGCTCTTTCGCATCGGTGGAACACAAACGAGGAGACACAGGTGGAAACCTATTTCCCAAACGAGCCAGAGACATTAAAAATCATTTTTTCAGTGTCAGAGTACGTAACAAATGAAATTAATTAGGCAGTGAGGTGGTGGAGGCTGACTCCATACACAGTTTCAAATGTAAGTTGATAGAGCACAGTAGGCTAAAGAATCTGTACATCAAATGATTAACAGTTGAGAGGCGGGACCAAAGAGTCTAAGCTGAACCCTCGCAAGCACTACTAGGTGAGTATAACTAGGTGAACACACACACACACACACACACACACACACACACACACACACACACACACACACACATACACACGTACGTACGCACGCACACACACACACACACACACACACACACACATTAAGGATTAAGAAGGATTAAGACAGAGGAGGACAGCTTGAGACTTCAAGAAGACCTGGACAAGCTGCAGGAATGGTCGAACAAATGGCTGTTAGAGTTTAACCCAAGCAAATGTAATGTAATGAAGATAGGGGTAGGAAGCAGGAGACCAGATTCAAGGTATCATTTGGGAGATGAAATACTTCAAGAGTCAGAGAGAGAGAAAGACCTGGGGGTTGATATCACGCCAGACCTGTCCCCTGAAGCTCATATCAAGAGGATAACATCAGCAGCATATGCCAGGTTGGCTAACATAAGAACGGCCTTTAGAAACTTGTGTAAGGAATCTTTCAGAACATTATATACCACATATGTCAGACCAATCCTGGAGTATGCGGCTCCAGCATGGAGTCCCTACCTAGTCAAGCATAAGACTAAACTGGAAAAGGTTCAAAGGTTTGCCACCAGACTAGTACCCGAGCTGAGAGGTATGAGCTACGAGGAGCGACTGCAGGAATTAAACCTCACTTCGTTGGAAGACAGAAGAGTTAGGGGGGACATGATCACCACATTCAAGATTCTCAGGGGAATCGACAGGGTTGATAAAGACAGGCTGTTTAACACAAGGGGCACACGCACTAGGGGACACAGGTGGAAGCTGAGTGCCCAAATGAGCCACAGAGATATTAGAAAGAACTTTTTTAGTGTCAGAGTGGTTGACAAATGGAATGCATTAGGAAGCGATGTGGTGGAGGCTGACTCCATACACAGTTTCAAATGTAGATATGATAGAGCCCATTAGGCTCAGGAAACTGTACACCTGTTGATTGACGGTTGAGAGGCGGGACCAAAGAGCCAGAGCTCAACCCCCGCAAGCACAACTAGGTGAGTACAACTAGGTGAGTACACACACACACACACACACACACACACACACACTCACACAACCTGTACACCAGTTGATTGACAGTTGAGAGGCGGGACCAAAGAGCCAAAGCTCAACCCCCGCAAGCACAAATAGGTGAGTACAAATAGGTGAGTACACACACACACACACACAGGCTGTGTGTGTGTTTGTGTGTGTGTGTGTGTGTGTGTGTGTGTGTGTGTGTGTGTGTGTGTGTGTGTGTGTGTGTGTGTGGTGTTCGGCATCAGCTAAACACAGATGCCGAAGAAATATAAGAAAATTCACTTTCGCAAACAGAGTGGTAGACGGTTGGAACAAGTTAGGTGAGAAGGTGGTGGAGGCCAAGACCGTCATTAGTTTCAAAGCGTTATATGACAAAAAGTGCTGGGAAGACGGGACACTACGACCGTAGCTCTCATCCTGTAACTACATTTAGGTAAATGCACTTAGGTAACACTTAGGTAATTACACACACACACACACACACACACACACACACACACACACACACACACACACACACACACACACACATACATTAGGAGTCATTGCTGTAAACAACTGATGCTCGAAGGGCAGGATCCAAGAGTCAATGCTCGATCCTGCAGACACAACTAGGTGAGTACAACTAGGTGAGTACACACGGGCGCCCCCACACAAACTTGGATTAAAAAACTTAGATAAAACACACACACACACACACACACACACACACACACACACACACACACACACACACACACACACACAGACACACACACCACACACACACACACAGACACACACACACACACACACACACACACACACACACAGGCTAGGTTGGTACAACAAAGACCGAGACCGAGTGATAAAGATAGTCTTTGCAAACGAGAGCTCAAAGGAGGAGATTCTATCAAGGAAGAGCTCCCTGAAAAACATGGTAAAATTCAAAAATGTGTTCCTCCAAAGAGACATGACAAGGGAGGAGAGAGCCGTGGCGGCAGAAGCAAGGAAGAGGCGCAGGGCGAGAGGGGAAAACCAGGAGGTCACAGCTACCAACACAACACCCCCAGATGCGAGGGGGGAACCCACAACCAGCTACCCAGTAACACCAGAGGGGAGATAACCCCGCCACCCTCTGCATAGAAAACCCACCTACCCCTCCCCCCACACCCAATCCCCACCCTTCTGCCCCTCCCCTCCTCCCGCAGAGTCTTCCCTCCCCTCCTTTCCCTCCTGTCCTCCCTCCCCTTTCACCCCATACCCTCCCTACCCCTCCCCCCTTCACTGGATCCCCCGCCCCTCGTCCTAGTATCCTCTGAGACCCTGTTATCCACCTCACAGGTTTTCACACCCATGGAACAGCTTCCCCCACCAGCAGAACACTCACCAAGGAGGCGATTTGAGAAGGGACAGAGGAAAGTGAGCCTCAAAGCAATGTACACTAACATAGATGGAATTACAAATAAAGCGAATGAGCTTGGAAAACGGGTACTAGAGGAAAACCCAGACATAATAGCCCTCACAGAAACAAAACTGACGAAAACGATAACAAATGCAATGTTCCCACAGGACTATTATGTTATGAGGAAAGAGAGGGAAGGAAGAGGTGGTGGTGGTGTAGCTCTACTGGTATGAAAAGGCTGGGATATTGAGGAGATGGTTGTTCAGGGCTGTGAAGGTTTCAGTGACTACATAGCAGGTACCATAACAACTGGAGGGAAAAAAATTATAGTCGTAGTCATATATAATCCTCCACCAAATGACAGAAGACCTAGACAGGAATATGATAGAAACAACATGGCCACCATTAACATAATAGAAAGAGCAGCTTCTGTTGCTAGCAGGAATGGATCTGGACTACTAATAATGGGAGACTTCAACCATGGGAAGATAGATTGGGAGAACAGAGACCCGCATGGAGGACCAGAAACATGGAGAGCTAAGCTGCTGGATGTGGCAACAAGAAACTTTCTAAGCCAGCACGTCAATGACCCAACAAGAATGAGAGAAGATGAACCAGCAATGCTTGATTTGATATTTACCCTAAATGAGTGGGATATAAGGGAAGTTAAGATGGAAGCGCCCTTGGGAATGAGTGACCATAGTGTATTGAACTTTGAGTACCTGGTAGAGCTAGGAATTATCTCCCCAAAAAAGAACTAGGAATCAAAAGGCTGGCATTCCGAAAGGGGAATTATGTACAGATGAGAAGTTTCCTAAGTGAAATACCTTGGGACTCAGACCTCAGAGATAAGTCTGTACAGGGTATGATGGACTATGTTACCCAAAAGTGTCAGGAGGCAGTAAACAGGTTCATCCCGGTCCAAAGGGAAAAATCCGAGAAGCAACAGAAGAATCCATGGTATAATAGGGAATGTATGGAAGCGAAGAAACTGAACAAAAGGGCGTGGAGGAACTTCCGGAATAACAGAACACCAGAAAGCAGAGAGAGATACCAGAGAGCCAGGAATGAGTACGTCAGGGTGAGAAGAGAAGCAGAGAAAAGTTTTGAAAATGATATAGCAAACAAAGCCAAGACCGAACCAAAGCTACTCCACAGTCACATCAGAAGGAAAACAACAGTGAAAGAACAGGTATTGAAACTTAGAACAGGCGAGGACAGGTATACAGAGAATGACAAAGAGGTGTGTGAAGAACTCAACAAGAGGTTCCAGGAGGTCTTCACAATAGAACAAGGTGAGGTCACTGTGCTAGGAGAAAGGGAGGTAAATCAGGCGGCCTTGGAAGAGTTCGAAATTACGAGAGAGGAGGTAAAGAGACACCTGCTGGATCTGGATGTTAGGAAGGCTGTTGGGCCAGACGGGATCTCACCTTGGATACTGAAAGAGTGTGCAGAGGCACTTTGCTTGCCACTCTCCATAGTGTATAGTAAGTCACTGGAGACGGGAGACCTACCAGAAATATGGAAGACGGCGAATGTGGTCCCAATATACAAAAAGGGCGACAGGCAAGAGGCACTGAACTACAGGCCAGTGTCCTTGACTTGTATACCATGCAAGGTGATGGAGAAGATCGTGAGAAAAAACCTGGTAACACATCTGGAGAGAAGAGACTTCGTGACAAATCGCCAACATGGGTTCAGGGAGGGCAAATCTTGCCTTACAGGCTTGATAGAATTCTACGATCAGGTGACAAAGATTAAGCAAGAAAGAGAGGGCTGGGCGGACTGCATTTTCTTGGATTGTCGGAAAGCCTTTGACACAGTACCGCATAAGAGGCTGGTACATAAGCTGGAGAGTCAGGCAGGTGTAGCTGGTAAGGTGCTCCAGTGGATAAGGGAGTACCTAAGCAATAGGAAGCAGAGAGTTACGGTAAGGGGTGAGACCTCCGATTGGCGTGAAGTCACCAGTGGAGTCCCACAGGGCTCTGTACTCGGTCCTATCTTGTTTCTGATATATGTAAATGATCTCCCGGAGGGTATCGATTCATTTCTCTCAATGTTTGCGGACGATGCCAAAATTATGAGAAGGATTAAAACAGAAGAGGACTGTTTGAGGCTTCAAGAAGACCTAGACAAGCTGAAGGAATGGTCGAACAAATGGTTGTTAGAGTTTAACCCAACCAAATGTAATGTAATGAAGATAGGTGTAGGGAGCAGGAGGCCAGATACAAGGTATCATCTGGGAGAGGAAATTCTTCAGGAATCAGAGAAAGAAAAAGACTTGGGGGTTGATATCACGCCAGACCTGTCTCCTGCAGCACATATCAAGAGGATAACATCAGCGGCATATGCCAGGTTGGCCAACATACGAACGGCATTCAGAAACTTGTGTAAAGAATCATTCAGAACTTTGTATACCACATATGTCAGGCCAATCCTGGAGTATGCAGCCCCAGCATGGAGTCCATATCTAGTCAAGGATAAGACTAAACTGGAAAAGGTTCAAAGGTTTGCCACCAGACTAGTGCCCGAGCTGAGAGGTATGAGCTACGAGGAGAGACTACGGGAATTAAACCTCACTTCGCTGGAAGACAGAAGAGTTAGGGGGGACATGATCACCACATTTAAGATTCTGAAGGGAATTGATAGGATAGATAAAGACAGGCAATTTAACACAAGGGGCACACGCACAAGGGGACACAGGTGGAAACTGAGTGCCCAAATGAGCCACAGAGATATTAGAAAGAACTTTTTTAGTGTCAGAGTGGTTGCCAAATGGAATGCATTAGGAAGTGATGTGGTGGAGGCTGACTCCATACACAGCTTCAAGTGTAGATATGATAGAGCCCAATAGGCTCAGGAATCTGTACACCAGTTGATTGACAGTTGAGAGGCGGGACCAAAGAGCCAAAGCTCAACCCCCACAAGCACAATTAGGTGAGTACACACACAAACACGTGGAGGGATTACGAATAAAACAGGTGAACACGGAGAATGGGCACTAGAAGAAAACCCAGACATAATAGCACTCACAGAAACAAAGCTAACGAAAACCATAATAACAAATGCAGTGTTTCCATAGGACTCCTATGTAGTGAGGAAAGAGAGAGAAGGGAGAGGAGGAGGTGGTGTAACTTTGCTGATAAGAAGAGGTTGGCATTTTGAAGAGATGGTAAATCAGAACTGTGAAGGTTACAGTGACTACATATCAGGCACCATAGCAACTGGAGAACAGATAATTATAGTAGTAGTCATATATAACCCCCCACCGAACGACAGAAGACCCAGACAGGAATATGATAGAAACAACATGGCCACCATCAACATAATAGAGAGAGCAGCTTCTGTGGCTAGCAGGAACGGATCCAGACTACTAATTATGGGAGACTTCGACCATGGGGGAAGATAGATTGGGGAAACAGAGACCCACATGGAGGACCAGACACATGTAGAGCTAAGCTGCTGGACGTGGCAACAAGAAACTTTCTAAATCAACACGTCAAGGGGCCGACAAGAATGAGAGGAGAGGATGAACCAGGCTTGCTTGATCTGATATTTACCCTAAATGAGTCGGATATAAGGGAAGTTAAGTTGGAAGCCCCCCTGGGAATGAGTGATCGTAGTGTATTGAGCTTTGAGTACCTGGTTGAGCTAAGAAATATCTCCCCCAAAAAAGAACTGGGAAACAAAGGGGTGGCGTACCAAAAGGGAAACTATGAGGAGATGAATAAATTCTTAAGGGATATACAATGGGATACAGAACTCAGAACAAATTCCTGCCTCAACTATGCTGGAATAAAAAAATAACAAATTTGTTAAACATGAACGGCCATTTGTAAAACCATGTTGTGACTCATTTATTAATTTAAGTTTTTCAAGATGAAGACGAATTGTATTTGCAATTATCGATTCAAGTAACTTTCCCACAACAAACGTTAGGCTAATTGTCCAATAGTTTGACGCAAGTGATCTATCTCCTTTCTTAAAAATTGGTACCACATTAGCTACCTTCCATGACTCTGGCACTCTGCCTAACTCTATTGATTTATTAAAAATGGTAAACAGTGGCTCAGAAAGCTCCTCTTTGCATTCTTTAAGCACCCTGGCAAACACTTCATCTGGCCTTGGGGATTTGTTTGGTTTTAGTTTTACTATTTGTTTAATTACATCCTCCCTGGTAACTGCTAAACAAGTCAACCTGTCCTCGTCCCCACCCACATAGACTTGTTCGGCTGAAGGTATATTGTTAAGTTCCTCTTTAGTAAATACAGATATAAAATATTTATTAAAATACTACTCATCTCTTCGTCATTATCCGTTATTTGACCTGTCTCAATTTTTAATGACCTATCCTATCCTTTCCCCCTTGTCTTAGTTCGATATAACTGAAAACCCCTTTAGGATTTGTCTTCGCTTGCCCTGCTATGCGATCATCATAGTTCTTTTGCTTTCCTTATCTCATTTTTAACATTTCCAACCAGTTGGGCGAATTCCTGTTCTAAACTGACTTCCCCATTCTTAATCCTTTTGTATTACGCTTTCTTTTTACCTATAAAGTTCTTCAGATCCTTTGTAATCCACTTTGGATCATTAGTATTCGATCTATTCAATTTATGTGGTATACTACGTTCCTGGGCTTTGCTTAGAATATTTTTAAATAGGTTATATTTTGAATCCACATCGAAATCCCTTTTACGTCACCTGTCGCTGGGTTCACGTCCAGGCCACACCCCATACCCAAGACATTTGACCCGAAAAATTTCTTAGGCTATTGAAATCAGCTTTTCGAAAATCAGGCACTTTAGCAGAATTTTCTCCTACAGATCTATTCCATTCTATACTAAATCTGATTTATTTATGATCACTGTTCCCTAGCTCACTCACTATTTCGATGGCCTTAATTTGTGTTTCCCTGTTAGTTAACACTAAATCTAAAATATTATTTTTCCGCGTTGGTTCCTTAATGTGTTGCGTAAGAAAGCAATCGTCAATTAATTCTAGAAAATCTTCGGCTTCATTATTCCATGTTTTGTTCACCCAGTTTATTCCACTAAAATTAAAGTCACCCATGACATAAATACTGTTAGATCTACATGCTCTAGATATTTCATCCCATAGATGCTTTGCTTCCATTCTGTCTAAATTTGGTGACCTATATATAACTCATATTATAATATTATTTGCTTTTTCGTTTAATTCTAGCCAAATAGTTTCTGTGTGTGGCTCAGTTTTGATTCCCTCTTTGAGACTACATTTCAAATTGTCCCTAACATTTATGGCTACTCCCCCTCCTCGTCTAATATATCTATCTGTGTGAAATAGTTTAAATCCATTTATTTGATATTCAGCTAATAGTTCTCTATTTTCTAAATCATTCATGTGCAAGAATATCTATTTTTTGTACAGACAAGAGCATTTAACTCGTTTATTTTGTTTCTTAGACTTCTACTGTTAGTGTAATATACCCTAAGTGAATTGTTATATGGAAGCCTTCTCTTTCCCTGATCATTTGCCAAATTTGTTTCTCAAACAAACACATACTTTTATTACCGCCTTCCTCCCTATCAATTCCATACCATTATCTACTAACAGTTTAAAACCCAAACAAATGCCTCTAACCACTGGTTCCAACAAGTTTGCAACAGCAACAACCCAAGCCCTCGCTAGATGCACCCCATCACGAGCATACATTTCACTTCTTCCATAGAAGTGTTCCCAGTTGTCTATGAAAGATTGGATTTGATTTGCATTATCTTTCCAGCAGGCAATTGACACCAAGTGCCCTCGACAACCATTCATTCCCATCGCTCTTTCTTGGAAGAATGCCACATATGATCGGGATTCCTCCCTTGCTCCTAACTAATTCTATGGCTTTGTTAAATTTCGTATCAGTTCCTCACTCCTAACTCGTCAACATCATTACCCCAGCACTAATACAAATAATGGGTTTGCCATTTCCCGTCATAATATCTTCATGTTGTCAACAAGTCTCCAATTCCGGTCCCGGATAGCAAACCTTAACCTGTTCCTCCTATCTCTGGACACAAAGATCCTGTCTAAATACATCACCTGGGAATCTCCCACAACCAAAATTCGTTTCGGTACCTTCTTAAGTTTCAGAGCACTTTGAAGCGCTGCGCTGCATTG
>WNGS01066185.1:0-11334 GCA_020271785.1 Procambarus virginalis | reverse complement strand
CAGTGGTGAAGATAGTGAGTAGTGAAGATGACTACAACGATGAAGAGACTATGTAGTGAAGATGTGACGTCCGTCATCTGAGCAGCGCCGGATATCCCCTCTACTTCATATAGATGTATAACCTACGCTTGAAACAGTCCAGGGATCCCATGTCTATTATGTTACCCGGTAATATGTTTCATAAATGAACAATCCCGTTTCCAAAAATTTATTTTCCCAGGTCTTTTCCGAAAGTAAATTGGTCAAATTCATATCCATTGTTTTATGTCTTTATTCAGCTAGCAGTAAATAGGTACCAGGAGTTAAGGAACTGTTGTGGGAAGCATCCTGGGATAGGTTAGTGGTTGACGTAAGGGGACCTGGATAAGCCTAACAGGCTTCATGTCCCCGACAGTATGTAAACCATTTATTTTCATGAAAGGTTTGAGACGTTATCACGCCGCGGTGAGCTGCACATTGTGACACAGATGCTACGAGAACGAGCTGCCAAAACGGCTCTCTAGCAGATACGAGAGATTTAAGGACAGGACGGGAGCTGGAATAGAATTGGCGGAGGGACGGAACGGTGCCCATGAAGAAGTAAGTTTGACGCTTTACTGGAGTGCTGCATGTTTTCCTTTCACAGTCTCCAAGACGCACATCCAGGCTAACAAACTTCCCAAGAAGTTGCGACTGTTGGCAGGAAGATCAATAAGACAAGCGACACCACTTAACTGTTAACGAACAAGATATCTTAAACCACTTGGCACTTGTGCAGTAACTGGACCCGGGTTGTGTGAGAGGCGGCGCTGTGAGGGGGCGGCGCTGTGAGGGGCGGCGCTGTGAGGTGCGGCGCTGTGAGGTGCGGCGCTGTGAGGGGCGGTGCTGTGAGGGACGGCGCTGTGAGGGGCGGTGCTGTGAGGGACGGCGCTGTGAGGGGCGGCGCTGTGAGGGGCGGCGTTGTGAGGGGCGGCCCTGTGAGGGGGCGGCGCTGTGAGGGGCGAGCACTTCACTGAATGTACATCACCTAATGTTATACGCTTGGCTCCCTCTGTGTCGCGTCCTCCAAGCACGAGAATCGTCCTCCAGGCGCGAGAGTCGTCCTCCAGGCTCGAGAGTCGTCCTCCAGGCTCGAGAGTCGTCCTCCAGGCCCGAGAGTTGTCCTCCAGGCTCGAGAGTCGTCCTCCAGGCTCGAGAGTTGTCCTCCAGGCTCGAGAGTCGTCCTCCAGGCTCGAGAGTCGTCCTCCAGGCCGAGAGTTGTCCTCCAGGCTCGAGAGTCGTCCTCCAGGCTCGAGAGTCGTCCTCCAGGCCCGAGAGTTGTCCTCCAGGCTCGAGAGTCGTCCTCCAGGCTCGAGAGTCGTCCTCCAGGCCCGAGAGTTGTCCTCCAGGCTCGAGAGTCGTCCTCCAAGAACGAGAGTCGTCCTCCAGGCACGAGATTCGTCCTCCAGGCACGTGAGTCGTCCTCCAAGCCCGAGAGTCGTCCTCCCAGGCACGACAGTCGTCCTCCAAGCACGAGAGTCGTCCTCCCAGGCACGAGAGTCGTCCTCCAGGCACGAGAGTCGTCCTCCTAATAGAACGCCGCATTTTGACGTATGCTCCACCTAAGGCCACGATATGTCGTACTGTAAAATGGTAGCGGGTCGCAAAAATTGACACACTGTCCCGTTTTCTGTGTTGGGTTAGGATAAGGGCATTTTAGTACGATACTTTCTTGACGTTGGGGAACCTTAGGTGGGCGGGCAGGAGAGTCACGGGTGATACAGAATATTCTTCACTAACTTGTCAGTGTTATGGAGGCCACTTCTTCCCTCCTTCTGTCCTGTTGGCTAATATTACAGTGGGTGACGAGTGGGTGACCAGTGAGTGACCAGTGGGTGACCAGTGAGTGACCAGTGGAGAGGGAGAGCGCCTCGTGGAGTGAACAAGAGTCCCACAAGGTAGTACACAACAGGAGACGATTCAACACAGAAACCAGGACGGACCGAAACGTCGTCGTCCCTTCAACTTCTAGTGTGTGTGGTCTGGTCAACAACACAGAAACCATTGGTTTGTTTCTTGCCAAAATACTGAAGAGGACTGGACAGGTCTTCACCCAGTACTCCCAGTACTCCACGTATCTTCAGATGGGCCGACATATAACGCTAATGGTATACCTTACCCCGAAGTCAGGTATACGTTACCCCGAGGTCAGGTATACCTTACCAAATATATATGTAAGCCTAACGTAAGCTCCAGTTCTAATTTTTTTAAGGAGGATCAGATATGATCAACAATACCCCATTACTGCCCCCCAGACGAGCTCTGTCTAAGCCCTGTACCGCGTGTGACAGTGTAATATGCTCACCTGTCCCAACACATATTTATGAAATCTATATGAAATAAGTTATAAGTGGCTCACAAACTCTCATTTAACGACTGACTACACGAGCGACATATGTGAAACATATACAAAAGCGACAAATCTGGCCTCGTCCCAGATTTGTGGGACGAGGCCAGAACTCCTATCCACCTTCCCCCCTTGCAGTAGGGGAGAGGGGCTAGGAGACACCAGTGGGGGAGAGGGGCTAGGAGACACCAGTGGGGGAGAGGGGCTAGGAGACACCAGTGGGGGAGAGGGGCTAGGAGACACCAGTGGGGGAGAGGGGCTAGGAGACACCAGTGGGGGAGAGGGGCAAGGAGACACCAGTAGGGGAGAGGGGCTAGGAGACACCAGGGGAGGAGAGGGGCTAGGAGACACCAGTGGGGGAGAGGGGCTAGGAGACACCAGGGGAGGAGAGGGGCTAGGAGACACCAGTAGGGGAGAGGGGCTAGGAGACACCAGTGGGGGAGAGGGGCTAGGAGACACCAGGGGGGGAGAGGGGCTAGGAGACACCAGTGGGGGAGAGGGCTAGGAGACACCAGTGGGGGAGAGGGGCTAGGAGACACCAGTGGGGGAGAGGGGCTAGGAGACACCAGGGGGGGAGAGGGGCCAGGAGACACAAGGGGAGGAGAGGGGCTAGGAGACACCAGTGGGGGAGAGGGCTAGGAGACACCAGTGGGGGAGAGGGGCTAGGAGACACCAGTGGGGGAGAGGGGCTAGGAGACACCAGGGGGGGGAGAGGGGCCAGGAGACACAAGGGGAGGAGAGGGGCTAGGAGACACCAGTGGGGGAGAGGGGCTAGGAGACACCAGGGGGGGAGAGGGGCCAGGAGACACAAGGGGAGGAGAGGGGCTAGGAGACACCAGTGGGGGAGAGGGGCTAGGAGACACCAGGGGGGGAGAGGGGCCAGGAGACACAAGGGGAGGAGAGGGCTAGGAGACACCAGTGGGGGAGAGGGGCTAGGAGACACCAGTAGGGGAGAGGGGCTAGGAGACACCAGGGGAGGAGAGGGCTAGGAGACACCAGTGGGGGAGAGGGGCTAGGAGACACCAGTGGGGGAGAGGGGCTAGGAGACACCAGTGGGGGAGAGGGGCTAGGAGACACCAGGGGAGGAGAGGGGCTAGGAGACACCAGTAGGGAGAGGGGCTAGGAGACACCAGGGGAGGAGAGGGGCTAGGAGACACCAGTGGGGGAGAGGGGCTAGGAGACACCAGGGGAGGAGAGGGGCTAGGAGACACCAGTGGGGGAGAGGGGCTAGGAGACACCTGTAGAAGAGAGGGGCTAGGAGACACCAGTGGGGGAGAGGGGCTAGGAGACAAGAGGGAGGCGGTGGCAAGTGCATCTCTAAAATAGCTGACAATCAGGATTTATGGAAATATCAAGCAAACAAGTCATAAAACGTTTGTGAGTTAATTTTCAATAAAGTCAAGGAACCTATATTATAGGCTACACTCTTTGGGCACAATAAAAGTAAACTAAAATCCCCCAATTCATATAAAAATCTCAATATATTATAAACTTTAGACTATTGAAATACTAAAAATAAAGAATGACAGAGGCAACAATAAGGAGAAATATGTTAATATAAACATATATACACACATAAAGTTGACAAGAATCCTGGCATGCTTTATTCAAATATCCAGAGAGCCAATCAAGCTCTCAGACTCCGCCTTCAGCGCTGGTATACCAGCCAATCACAGCATAGATCCTAATTAATGATCAACTACGTATAATTTTGTCCTCTTTTGGGGAATAAATATGTAGTATGTGTGTGTGTGTGTGTGTGTGTGTGTTGTGTGTGTGTGTGTGTGTGTGTGTGTGTGTGTTGTGTGTGTGTGTGTGTGTGTGTGTGTGTGTGTTTGTGTGTGTGTGTGTGTGTGAGATAGCGCGTACTCACCTAGTTGTGCTTGCGATGGTTGACTTACCCTAGTCTACCACCCCTACCCTAGTATACCACCATTACCCTATACTACCACCCCCCTACCCCAAGCTATTATAACCCAAGGCAGTGCTGGGCGTGTGTGTATTCATTGTATGTAAATAGATTCGATGTACTGTTGGTAACACACTGTTGATGAAATATTACCGAGTGGCTAAGCATCCCGACGGTATAAAAACCAGTAACTATTAATCGCTCGATAAAGAATATGGTCACTATATCAACAGCCGACGTGGCTCTCTCCCCCAGTACTACCAGAGTAGAAACAGTGTACACGGCCCTGGTAGAGAGAGCAAGTCCCTGGTAGAGAGAGCACGTCCCTGGTAGCAGTGCACACGTCCCTGGTAGAGTGAGGACGATAGATATCACAAGCTAACAAGTGATTACGAAATAAAGGAGGTCCCTGACGGGACCCGAGACACTATAATAGAGTGCGAAGACCTCCACACCCCCCAGAGGCTCTAGGACCACGAGGCCTCGACCACCTTCCTCAAGACCCACCCGAGATTAATGAGTCTAAGACCCAACGTGCACTTAAAAAAACAGGAAAAGAATGAAGGGAAAAAGTATTGTTAAGTAAGGAAGCAAATACTTAAAGCGTGAGACGGACAGCGGGACCCTACCAACATCGTCCCGTCAGGAGAGAGCCGGCACCGACCACCTGGACGGGGCTCTCTACCGCACCTCCATCTTTCACCCATTTTTTTTTTGACCCCAGATTAAGATTAATTTTTTCTGCATTTCGCGGTTCCTCTCCCCACACACCTTCCCAATCCTTCCTTCCTTCCCCCTCCCATTTTCCTCCAACCCTTTCCCACTCCCCCTACCCACTCCCCCTACCCACTCCCCCTACCCACTCCCCCTACCCACTCCCCCTACCCACTCCCTCTACCCACTCCCCTTACCACGAAACCAATCCGACTTGGCAGGCTTAATCAGTTGGCTTATCAAGACGGCTAAAGACTCACATTAACCTGCGAGACAGGTGACAGGAGAATGAGACAGGTGACAGGAGAATGAGACAGGTGACAGGAGAATGCAATCCAGTCCAACATTTACCTCTAGGACAGGTGAGCGAAGTAAGGCGAACGAACCAAACGCAACCAAATTATAACGTGATAAACCTCGCAAAAATAAGTTCAATCGAACAAAGAATGCCCTCATTAAAGCTCACCACCTAAGGAAAATAAAGTACTGGAGATATTTGAATAAAAAAACACATGTACTCGACTGTAAGCAAAACCTTGAAGCACGACTGCTTGAGCAGCAGGGTACATTGTGGCGTATGTGCTTATAGGCTCTATCTTTGGCACATATATATAAGTTTATACACAGCCTCATGTATTTACAAAAACAAAGATTCGTGTATATTTAATATACCCAGACACAGCCTCATGCATGCATAATACACCCAGACACAACCTCATGCATACACAATACATATAAGCACAGCCTCATGCATACACAATACACCCAAACACAACCTCATGCAATACACAATACACCCAGACACAGCCTCATGCATGCATAATACACCCAGACACAACCTCATGCATACACAATACACCCAAACACAGCCTCATGCATGCATAATACACCCAGACACAACCTCATGCAATACACAATACACCCAAACACAGCCTCATGCATGCATAATACACACAGACACAACCTCATGCATACACAATACACCCAAACACAGCCTCATGCATGCATAATACACACAGACACAACCTCATGCATACACAATACATATAAGCACAGCCTCATGCATACACAATACACCCAGACACAGCTTCATTCATACACAATACACCCAGACACAGCTTCATTCATACATAATACACCCAGACACAGCTTCATTCAAACACAATACACCCAGACACAACCTCATGCATACAAATAAATTCATGCATACAAATTATATAAATACACTTGAACGTGTCCAGCGTAGGATGACAAAGTTAATTCCCCAAATTAGAAGCCTTTCATATGAAGAGAGATTAACAAAGCTTAAATTGTATTCACTGGAAAGGCCAAGAGTTACGGTGACATGATAAAGGTCTACAAGTGGATGAATGGGCATAACAAAGGAGATATTAATAGAGGTATTAAGAGTATCAACACAAGACGGAACACGAAACAATGGGTATAAATTGGATAAGTTTAGAATTAGGAAAGACCAGTATTCTGTAAATACTGGTTCAGTAACAGGGTTGTTGATTTGTGGAACCAATTACCGCGTAACGTGGTGGAGGTGGGATCCCTCGATTGTTTCAAGCATGGGTTGGACATGTATATGAGTGGGATTGGGTGGTTAGAAATAGGAGCTGCCTCATATGGGCCAATAGGCCTTCAGCAGTTACCTTTGTTCTTATACACAATGCATTCAGATACAGCTTTATACATACATAATACACAAAATAGAATTACTGCCAACACAAGGCTTAAAACGTCCCCACACATTTTGTTCTTCCATGTCTTAGCACCCTTATATCAACAAGCGAAGAATGTGTCAACAAAGCTTGGGACTATTTTCTGCTCCTAAAAATCCAAACCACTCGAGAGTTCAATCGTGTGTTCTCTCAGTAAACAGAGCGAGTAAATAAGATGAGGTTTGAGCGGCTTCCCTACCGACAGTCAGGGGCGGGGGTATTCGAGGGCTTCAACATGTAGATGATGGGCGACCATATTTGGCCCGGAGAACCAGACTGCTACAAGCCACTCCCTCCAGTGGCTTGTAGCAGATTTCTACAATCTGCTTGTAGCAGATTGTCTGTGAGATTCCCTGGGACATCCCTGGGACTCCCTAGAACCCCCTGGGACTCCTTGGGACACACTGAGACTCCCTGGGACATCCTGGGACTCCTTGGGGACACACTGGGTACAACTTGTCTCTGCAGGAGTAAAATTTGTAGTAGCTTGAACGAGGAGGCGATGGGTAGAGGAAGCTCTAGATGAGGAAGATGGTTGATGTGGGGTCTTTCTCCATAAAGAAGCCAGAAGAGGGTAGTCTGAGGAAGGTCGAGCCAGAGGAAGGTGGTCTGGGTGAAGGAGGCAGGTAAGAGAGTGACCACCTTGAGTCTTACCATATAGAGTCGGGCTCCAGAGTCTACCATTACTCATGCCCCCGAGCGGGTCTTACTTCATAAGAGAGAGAGAGGAAGATCCTTAAAACACACTTTGTAAAACAGGTTATACATGATTTATAAAGCCAATGTATAATATGATTTGTAAAGCCAATGGTTTTACAAATGGTTTGATTGGTTTTACATGATTTGTAAAACCAATATATAATTGTATTTGTTACCTACGTGTGACAATATAAACTTGTTGCAAAAGTCCTCCGACAGTAAACTTGAGGATGGCGACCAACCACCTGGACTATCGGGAATCGAACGTCGACCTAGCAAGAAGCGTGGCCTTCACTCTACCCACCAAGAATGTGTTAAGTGGAGTGCGGTGAAGTATAAATTAAGACGAGGTGATTTTAGTACGAGGTGCAGTGCTGAGGCTGACCCCAAGAGGCTACATATACTTGTGTGAGCGTCTAAGCATGTGGAGCGCTGAGACGTCATCTGATGTCTTGCCCTGAGACATCACCTGTGACGGGTCAATTATACCTGGGCTCTTGTGTTAATGTGACTGGATCCTGACTACCCCCCCCCCCCACCCGGTGACTGTTCATTGGTTTATGGGTACCACTTGTGACTATTGACTGGATCCTGGGTACCTTTGTGACCATTGACTGGACCCTGGGTACCTCTGTGACTATTGACTGGATCCTGGGTACCTCTGTGACCATTGACTGGACCCTGGGTACCTCTGTGACTATTGACTAGATCCTGGGTACCTCTGTGACCATTGACTGGACCCTGGGTACCTCTGTGACTATTGACTGGACCCTGGGTACCTCTGTGACTATTGACTGGACCCTGGGTACCTCTGTGACTATTGACTGGACCCTGGGTACTTTGGTACTACATTGACTGTTGACTGGGCTCTAGGTACCCCTGTGACACTGGAACTTTCTGTGACTGTTGATATGTGCCCTTGGACACCTCAATGATTGCTGATTTCCTCCTGTACACCTTTAAGATCTGCTTTTGGGCTTCCCTCTTCCTCGTGATGTGTCCCAGGGCATTCATATGTTTCTTATATGTCCCAGGACAGCCTCTGTTTCTTATATGTCCCAGGACAGCCTCTGTTTCTTATATGTCCCAGGACAGCCTCTGTTTCTTATATGTCCCAGGACAGCCTCTGTTTCTTATATGTCCCAGGACAGCCTCTGTTTCTTATATGTGCCAGGACAGCCTCTGTTTCTTATATGTCCCAGGACAGCCTCTGTTTCTTATATGTCCCAGGACAGCCTCTGTTTCTTATATGTCCCAGGACAGCCTCTGTTTCTTATGTGTGCCAGGGTTCCACCTCGGAGTGGCCTGTGGCCCGTGTGGCCAGGTGGCCCGTCATTACTGGTGACTGACTGTCCGCTCTGCCTGAGATGAACGTCTTCGTTCGTCTCCGGTCAACGTATAACTTTGTTTATGCAATAATACTCGAGGTTGAAATTAAAGATCACTAATATTTTCCTTTAATATTACATAAATTTCTGATTTGACAAAGTGTTAATGGCGAATGTGTCTTGAGAATGATCAGGATTGATATGAAGAGATACTCATTTAGATACGAGTATCAAGAGAGGAATGAATCCTCGGACTCTATATATGGGCTGGACCGTTAGGCGAGTGAGGCGGCCTCCATAACTCTGGTGTCAGCTCAACACAAGCCTTCCGGCAGGCTAATTCGCTCCGTCTATACCTGCCCCCAATAACCACAGTGCTAAGAGAAAAATCTTTGGAGCAGGTTGGTGGAATTGAACTCGCGTCCTTGTGGTCACCTCACACTCACGCATTACTCACCGGACCACACTGTGCTACACAACCTGGATTTGATGCGTTACCTGCACAAGGTGTGGTGTCGGTGATGTAGTTCACGCTCACCACACACACACACACACACACACACACACACACACACACACACACACACACACACACACACACACACACACACACACACTGACATCAGCTATAAGATGTGGTACGCTGTTGTGTTCTTGTGGTACGCCACCACACACTTCTTGAAGACTAAGCTAAGCCTTTCCACTAAGGTCACCCCCGGACACTGTCTTTAAGACCACACATACATACATAGTTGGACTCATAATTTTTTATACAAGGTCGAGTGTCAGCTCTTATGTCCCGCCTTTTATCAATCAGTAGTTAACGCCATGATTATTCGATTCTTTTCTTGTATCAACATTTAAAACTGTGTAAACCTCGACAACTTCCTCATCTAATTCATTTATTTAATTGCAACTATTTCCCTGAAGGTGTTGCATGACTCAACTGTCACTGCCGTGTGTCTCCAGGTGCCACTCACGTCTCCGCCTTCTTCTGCCGTTTCTCACCTTCTCTATTTGGTGAGTTCTTCTGGCATTACTTGACGTGGCTCCCTCGTCCCTTCTTTCCTCAAGAAAGTCAGGTCCAGTTTGATCAGCGTTTCCCGGGAGCTCGGTCCTATTATCTCAAGAGCGAACCTTTATTGCAGCTCTTTGGACCTTTTCTCGTTTGTTTAATGCTTTTTTCAGGGGCGGGTTTAATGTTGATGTTGTATACTGGACAGTGGGGGAACTGGCGTACTGCTGCGCGGGGAGCGACCTCGGCATTATAGGCCTTTTGCTCCGTGGAGAATGGCCTCCACGGCTTATAGGCCTACTACCCCGTGTGCTACCGAGGAATTTAAAACAAATGCAATGATAATTTTATATGGACATAAAATACTGCGAAGTTCTCTGTAGGTGAACCTTTTACCTTTACTTCACATCAAGATCTTCAGCTCATTATACGTTTAATTCCAAATGTTTTATTTTATGCACTACTGCATAAGTATCCTGTATCAACAAAATCAACTGAAAAACAAATGTAAAAGACAATGAACTCTGGCAGCCTGATAAACACTCAAGAGGATCTCTTAAATAATATGATTCGTTGACTACTGGTCCATTCTCTGTGCTGATGCGGCCTTTAATAATCTCAGTTCGTTCGTTAGTATCAGGGAGCCGGTCGGCCAAGCGGACAGCACGCTGGGCTTGTGATCCTGTGGTCCTGGGTTCGATCCCATGCGCCGGCGAGAAACAATGGGCAGAGTTTCTTTCACCCTATGCCCCTGTTACCTAGCAGTAAAATAGGTACCTGGGTGTTAGTCAGCTGTCACGGGCTGCTTCCTGGGGTGGAGGCCTGGTCGAGGACCGGGCTGCGGGGACACTAAAAAAAAAACCCCAAAATCATCTCAAGATAACCCCAAGAAGAAGATCTAGCGAGCTCGTACCAACATCCTAAAGGCACACACTTACACTTCTTGGATTCCTCTTTAATAGTTTTCTTTTTAGTCATAATGGCTTGGCGCTTTCTCCTGATAGTACTCTTGAATAGAGCCTGCTACAGAAACCGATAAACCGGTTTTACCGTTCTCTAGGGACTGGAGACAACGCACGATTTATAGCGTTTTCTAAGAACCTGTTAGAAGGATCGCAATGATATATCATTATCGAGGAAGATTGGCGTTACGTAGCAGATAGTGAGGCTGGTGTACTTGTGTGGCCGGTGTAGCATACCAGAGGTAATATGTCTCCGTCAAAGATCAACACAAGTTGCAATATCATCTGAAAACCTGACGGTAACAACTCAAAATGTCATCTCACTCAATTCTGTAACACTGACCAGTCACAATTTATTGTTGGAAACTCTGGAACGAGAAGTTCATAGAGGTGCGGAAACTGATTAGTAGGTTTAAGGATAATGCCTGAAAATCTGTCAAAGTGAAATGCGACCTTGACCACAAACTTATCTCGCCAAAAGTCGGCAACTTGAACAAATAATCCACAACAAAAAATGATAAAAACGTTTCAGTGTTTACAATGAGGAGTGTCAGTGCACTTCACAAACATTAGAATCATTGCCGCAAATAATCACATAATATCTGAATTTAATAG
>WNGS01066180.1:5000-11389 GCA_020271785.1 Procambarus virginalis | reverse complement strand
GGTCATATTTTTGCCCAAACCCCCCTGCAGTTTTCAAATATCTGAAATGTCGGAAATTTGACTCCTGAGCGTGATTTTTGAGCCGAATTCTGACTCTCTGCACCTATTTCATTTTCAAATTACGACTTTTTATACCAAAATATGCCAATTACTGAAAACGGCGATGGGTCATATTTTGCCCAAACCCCCTGCAGTTTCAAAATATCTGAAATGTCGAAATTTGACTCCTGAGCGTGATTTTTGAGCCGAATTCTGACTCTCTGCACCTATTTTAATTTTCAAATTACGATTTTTATACCCAAAAATATGCCAATTACTGAAAACGGCGATGGGTCATATTTTGCCCAAACCCCCTGCAGTTTTCAAAATATCTGAAATGTCGGAAATTGACTCCTGAGCGTGATTTTTGAGCCGAATTCTGACTCTCTGCACCTATTTTCATTTTCAAATTACGACTTTTATAAGAAAATATGCCAATTACTGAAAACGCGATGGGTCATATTTTGCCCAAACCCCCCTGCAGTTTTCAAAATATCTGAAATGTCGGAAATTTGACTCCTGAGCGTGATTTTTGAGCCGAATTCTGACTCTCTGCACCTATTTTCATTTTCAAATTACGACTTTTTACAAAAATATGCCAATTACTGAAAACGGCGATGGGTCATATTTTGCCCAAACCCCCTGCAGTTTTCAAAATATCTGAAATGTCGGAAATTTGACTCCTGAGCGTGATTTTGAGCCGAATTCTGACTCTCTGCACACTATTTTCATTTCAAATTACGAATTTTATAAAGAAAAATATGCCAATTACTGAAAACGGCGATGGGTCATATTTTGCCCAACCCCCCTGCAGTTTTCAAAATATCGAAATGTCGGAAATTTGACTCCTGAGCGTGATTTTTGAGCCGAATTCTGACTCTCTGCACCTATTTTCATTTCAAATTACGAATTTTTTACCAAAAAATATGCCAATTACTGAAACGGCGATGGGTCATATTTTGCCCAAAACCCCTGCAGTTTTCAAAAATATCTGAAATGTCGGAAATTTGACTCCTGAGCGTGATTTTTGAGCCGAATTCTGACTCTCTGCACCTATTTTCAATTTCAAATTACGATTTTTAAAAAAATATGCCAATTACTGAAAACTGCGATGGGTCATATTTTGCCCAAACCCCCTGCAGTTTTCAAAATATCTGAAATGTCGGAAATTTGACTCCTGAGCGTGATTTTGAGCCGAATTCTGACTCTCTGCACTTTTTTCATTTCAAATTACGACTTTTTATACCAAAAATATGCCAATTACTGAAAACGGCGATGGGTCATATTTTGCCCAAACCCCCTGCAGTTTTCAAAATATCTGAAATGTCGGAAATTTGACTCCTGAGCGTGATTTTTGAGCCGAATTCTGACTCTCTGCACCTATTTCATTTTCAAATTACGAATTTTATACCAAAATATGCCAATTACTGAAAACGGCGATGGGTCATATTTTGCCCAAACCCCCCTGCAGTTTTCAAAATATCTGAAATGTCGGAAATTTGACTCCTGAGCGTGATTTTTGAGCCGAATTCTGACTCTCTGCACCTATTTTCATTTTCAAATTACGACTTTTTATACAAAAATATGCCAATTACTGAAAACGGCGATGGGTCATATTTTGCCCAAACCCCCCTGCAGTTTTCAAAAATCTGAAATGTCGGAAATTTGACTCCTGAGCGTGATTTTTGAGCCGAATTCTGACTCTCTGCACCTATTTTCATTTTCAAATTACGACTTTTTATACCAAAAATATGCCAATTACTGAAATGTGCGATGGGTCATATTTTGCCCAAACCCCCCCTGCAGTTTTCAAAATATCTGAAATGTCGGAAGTTTACTACTGAGCATGATTTTTGAGCCGAATTCTGACTCTGCACCTATTTTCAATTTCAAATTACGAATTTTTATAAAGAAAATATGCCAGTTACTGAAAACTGCGATGGGTCATATTTTGCCCAAACCCCCCGTCACTCTCAGGTACCGTCACTCTTAGGTACCCGTCACTCTCAGGTACCGTCACTCTTAGGTACCCGTCACTCTCAGGTACCCGTCACTCTTAGGTGCCTGTCACTCTTAGGTACCCGTCACTCTCAGGTACCCGTCACTCTCAGGTACCCGTTACTCATAGGTACCCGTCACTCTCAGGTACCCGTCACTCTCAGGTACCCGTCACTCTCAGGTACCGTCATTCTCATGTACCGTCATTCTTAGGTACCGTCACTCTCAGGTACCGTCACTCTCAGGTGCCGTCACTCTCAGGTACCCGTCACTCTCAGGTACCCGTCACTCTCAGGTGCCGTCACTCTCAGGTACCCGTCACTCTCAGGTACCGTCACTCTTAGGTACCCGTCACTCTCAGGTACCCGTCACTCAGGTACCGTCACTCTCAGGTACCGTCACTCTCAGGTACCGTCACTCTCAGGTACCGTCACTCTCAGGTACCCGTCACTCTCAGGTACCCGTCACTCTCAGGTACCCGTCACTCTCAGGTACCGTCACTCTCAGGTACCGTCACTCTTAGGTACCCGTCACTTTCAGGTACCGTCACTCTCAGGTACCCGTCACTCTCAAGTACCCGTCACTCTCAGGTACCGTCACTCTCAGGTACCCGTCACTCTCAGGTACCCGTCATTCTTAGGTACCGTCACTCTCAGGTACCGTCACTCTCATTTACCGTCACTCTCAGGTACCCGTCACTCTCAGGTACCCGTCACTCTCAGGTACCGTCACTCTCAGGTACCGTCACTCTCAGGTACCGTCACTCTCAGGTACCGTCACTCTCAGGTACCGTCACTCTCAGGTACCCGTCACTCTCAGGTACCCGTCACACTAAAGTGCCCGTCAGTCTCAGGTACCGTCACTCTCAGGTACCCGTCACTCTCAGGTACCCATCACTCTTAGGTACCGTTACTCTCAGGTACCCGTCACTCTCAGGTACCGTCACTCTCAGGTACCCGTCACTCTTAGGTACCGTCACTCTCAGGTACCCGTCACTCTCATGTACCCGTCACTCTTAGGTACCGTCACTCTCAGGTACCTGTCACTCTCAGGTACCCGTCACTCTCAGGTACCCGTCACTCTCTGGTACCGTCACTCTCAGGTACCCGTCACTCTCAGGTACCCGTCTCTCTCAGGTACCGTCACTCTCAGGTACCCGTCACTCTCAGGTACCCGTCACTCTCAGGTACCGTCACTCTCAGGTACCGTCACTCTCAGGTACCGTCACTCTCAGGTACCCGTCACTCTCAGGTACCGTCACTCTCAGGTACCGTCACTCTCAGGTACCCGTCACTCTCAGGTACCCGTCACTCTCAGGTACCGTCACTCTCAGGTACCCGTCACTCTCAGGTACCGTCGCTCTCAGGTACCGTCACTCTCAGGCACCCGTCACTCTTAGGTACCGTCACTCTCAGGTACCTTCACTCTCAGGTACCCGTCACTCTCAGGTACCCGTCACTCTCAGGTACCCGTCACTCTTAGGTACCGTCACTCTCAGGTACCCGTCACTCTCAGGTACCCGTCACTCTTAGGTACCGTCACTCTCAGGTACCCGTCACTCTCAGGTACCTTCACTCTCAGGTACCCGTCACTCTCAGGTACCGTCACTCTCAGGTACCCGTCACTCTCAGGTACCCGTCACTCTCAGGTACCGTCACTCTCAGGTACCGTCACTCTCAGGTACCCGTCACTCTCAGGTACCCGTCACTCTCAGGTACCATCACTCTCAGGTACCCGTCACTCTCAGGTACCGTCACTCTCAGGTACCGTCAATCGCAGGTACCCGTCACTCTTAGGTACCGTCACTCTCAGGTACCCGTCACTCTCAGGTACCGTCACTCTCAGGTTGGTGTGTCAGTGTTGGAGAGCCAGTGTTGGAGAGCCAGTGTTGGAGTGTTAGTGTTGGTGTGTCAGTGTTGGAGAGCCAGTGTTGGTGTGTCAGTGTTGGAGAGCCAGCGTTGGAGTGCCAGTGTTGGAGTGTCAGTGTTGGAGAGCCAGTGTTGGTGTGTCAGTGTTGGACAGCCAGTGTTGGAGTGCCAGTGTTTAAGTGCCAGTGTTGGTGTGTCAGTGTTGGAGAGCCAGTGTTGGAGTGCCAGTGTTGGTGTGTCAGTGTTGGAGAGCCAGTGTTGGTGTGTCAGTGTTGGAGAGCCAGTGTTGGAGTGCCAGTGTTGGTGTGTCAGTGTTGGAGAGTCAGTGTTGGTGTGTCAGTGTTGGACAGCCAGTGTTGGAGTGCCAGTGTTGGTGTGTCAGTGTTGGAGAGCCAGTGTTGGTGTGCCAGTGTTGGAGTGCCAATGTTGGTGTGCCAGTGTTGGAGTGCCAGTGTTGGTGTGTCAGTGTTGGAGAGCCAGGGTTGGAGTGCCAGTGTTGGTGTGTCAGTGTTGGAGAGTCAGTGTTGGAGTGCCAGTGTTGGTGTGCCAGTGTTGGTGTGTCAGTGTTGGAGAGCCAGTGTTGGAGTGTCAGTGTTGGTGTGTCAGTGTTGGAGAGCCAGGGTTGGAGTGCCAGTGTTGGTGTGTCAGTGTTGGAGAACCAGTGTTGGAGTGTCAGTGTTGGTGTGTCAGTGTTGGAGAGCCAGTGTTGGAGTGCCAGTGTTGGTGTGTCAATGTTGTAGAGCCAGTGTTTGAGTGCCAGTGTTGGTGTGCCAGTGTTGGAGTGCCAGTGTTGGAGTGCCAGTGTTGGTGTGTCAGTGTTGGAGAACCAGTGTTGGAGTGTCAGTGTTGGTGTGTCAGTGTTGGAGAGCCAGTGTTGGAGTGCCAGTGTTGGTGTGTCAATGTTGTAGAGCCAGTGTTGGTGTGTCAGTGTTGGTGTGTCAGTGTTGGAGTGCCAGTGTTGGAGTGCCAGTGTTGGTGTGTCAGTGTTGGAGTGCCAGTGTTGGTGTGCCAGTGTTGGTGTGTCAGTGTTGGAGTGCCAGTGTTGGTGTGCCAGTGTTGGTGTGTCAGTGTTGGAGTGCCAGTGTTGGAGTGCCAGTGTTGGTGTGTCAGTGTTGGTGTGCCAGTGTTGGAGAACCAGTGTTGGAGTGCCAGTGTTGGAGTGCCAGTGTTGGAGTGCCAGTGTTGGAGTGTCAGTGTTGGAGTGCCAGTGTTGGAGTGCCAGTGTTGGTGCGTCAGTGTTGGTGTGTCAGTGTTGGAGTGCCAGTGTTGGTGTGCCAGTGTTGGTGTGTCAGTGTTGGAGAGCCAGTGTTGGAGTGTCAGTGTTGGTGTGCCAGTGTTGGTGTGCCAGTGTTGGTGTGTCAGTGTTGGTGTGTCAGTGTTGGTGTGCCAGTGTTGGTGTGTCAGTGTTGGTGTGTCAGTGTTGGAGTGCCAGTGTTGGAGTGCCAGTGTTGGTGTGTCAGTGTTGGAGTGCCAGTGTTGGTGTGCCAGTGTTGGTGTGTCAGTGTTGGAGTGCCAGTGTTGGTGTGCCAGTGTTGGTGTGTCAGTGTTGGAGTGCCAGTGTTGGAGTGCCAGTGTTGGTGTGTCAGTGTTGGTGTGCCAGTGTTGGTGTGTCAGTGTTGGAGTGCCAGTGTTGGAGTGCCAGTGTTGGTGTGTCAGTGTTGGAGTGCCAGTGTTGGAGTGCCAGTGTTGGTGTGTCAGTGTTGGAGTGCCAGTGTTGGTGTGCCAGTGTTGGTGTGTCAGTGTTGGAGTGCCAGTGTTGGTGTGCCAGTGTTGGAGTGCCAGTGTTGGAGTGCCAGTGTTGGTGTGTCAGTGTTGGTGTGTCAGTGTTGGAGTGCCAGTGTTGGTGTGTCAGTGTTGGAGTGCCAGTGTTGGTGTGTCAGTGTTGGAGTGCCAGTGTTGGTGTGCCAGTGTTGGTGTGTCAGTGTTGGAGTGCCAGTGTTGGTGTGCCAGTGTTGGTGTGTCAGTGTTGGTGTGTCAGTGTTGGAGTGCCAGTGTTGGTGTGCCAGTGTTGGTGTGTCAGTGTTGGTGTGTCAGTGTTGGAGTGCCAGTGTTGGAGTGCCAGTGTTGGTGTGTCAGTGTTGGTGTGTCAGTGTTGGAGTGCCAGTGTTGGAGTGCCAGTGTTGGTGTGTCAGTGTTGGTGTGTCAGTGTTGGTGTGTCAGTGTTGGAGTGCCAGTGTTGGAGTGCCAGTGTTGGTGTGTCAGTGTTGGTGTGTCAGTGTTGGTGTGCCAGTGTTGGTGTGTCAGTGTTGGTGTGTCAGTGTTGGAGTGCCAGTGTTGGTGTGCCAGTGTTGGAGTGTCAGTGTTGGAGTGCCAGTGTTGGAGTGCCAGGGTAGTGAGCAACAACTCAGGAGTGAGCAGAAGGCGAGCAACAAGGCCTGGCCCCACCATTAACAAGGTCACTGCCCCCCCCCCGTACCGTTGTTAAGGTCGCCACAACCCAGTTACACCATTACCATAACTGTGTTAGTCCGGCTGTAACGCCAC
>WNGS01066180.1:0-2500 GCA_020271785.1 Procambarus virginalis | reverse complement strand
ATGTTACACAAACACTCTTATGTTACACAAACACTCTTATGTTACACAAACACTCTTATGTTACACAAACCAGCGATCGATTTAATTAAATCATTTCCTTGCGTAATCGAACATTTCTCTCTTGGGCGGATTATACCTAAATAACTTTCGTACAGATAAGTTAATTTGTTGAGTTTGTGTACTCACCTAGTTGTGCTTGCGTGAGTTGACCTTCGGCTCTTTGGTCCCGCCTCTCAACCGTCAGTCTACTGGTGTACAGTGTGTGTCGCAGGTGGGGGGAGGGGGGAGGGGAGATGGGGGTGATCATACTAACTCTCATCCTGGGCTTGGGAAGTCACAGAACACATCTCCAGATAAGAAAGTTTCTGCATATAAGTTGGCCACAGTAAAAAAAATAAGCTATAAAAAAAAATCTATTACAGTAAATACGGATTACTTTACCATTGTAAACCATTAGCAATAACAGCAGATGCCACAAGACACCCAGGATACCCGTCTATGTGTGAGAAACACTGCAGTAGAGCTGTCTCTCAGTATATCAGTGATGTACACTGAAGAACACTTGTCTTTATGTACGTCTGTGAGACAGTACTGTGGTATAATGTGGACTCACAGACAGGTACAGATAACTGCGTACCGGTAATTGTGGACTTGATTTACAGACCACACAATTTCCTTTGTGGACACAATCACCTCTGTGGACTCTAAATCGAGAAGAGGAACGATTGTTTGTTAACCAATATACTGTGTGTGTTTACACGACGGCCGGAAATCAACAAAGAACCGCAAGACACCCTTGGAATAAGACATGAAAATGATATTGGCGAACTTGATATATTATCCTGACCTCAACAAAACCAAAGCCGCCCAATACATGAACGAAAAATACACTACATACAGCAGGAACTACCAAAATATCGCTGTCGGCCAAAACTACCAAAACATCAACAAGTAAAGACATCACCCACACTACCATCACATATGAACAACCATAATATCTCCTGCAACAAAAATAACTAGCAAGAACATCTGCAACAATAAGAATTACCAAAAACATCTCCCACAACAACAAGAACTACCAAAAACATCTCCCACAACAACAAGAACTACCAAAAACATCTCCCACAACAACAAGAACTACCGAAAACATCTCCCACAACAACAAGAACTACCAAAACATCTCCCACACAACAAGAACTACCAAAAACATCTCCCACACCAACAAGAACTACCAAAAACATCTCCCACAACAACAAGAACTACCAAAAACATCTCCCACAACAACAAGAACTGCCAAAAACATCTCCCACATCAACAAGAACTACCGAAAACATCTCCATCAACAAGAACTACCAAAACATCTCCCACAACAACAAGAACTACCAAAAACTTCTCCTACATCAACAAGAACTACCGAAAACATCTCCCACAACAACAACAAGAACTACCAAAAACATCTCCCACAACAACAACAAGAACTACCGAAAACATCTCCCACAACAACAACAAGAACTACCAAAACATCTCCCACAACAACAACAAGAACTACCGAAAACATCTTCCACAACAACAACAAGAACTACCAAAAACATCTCCCACATCAACAATAAGAACTACCGAAAACATCTCCCACAACAACAACAAGAACTACCAAAAACATCTCCCACAACAACAAGAACTACCAAAAACATCTCCCACAACAACAAGAACTACCAAAAACATCTCCCACAACAACAAGAACTACCAAAATCATCTCCCACAACAACAAGAACTACCAAAAACATCTCCCACATCAACAAGAACTACCAAAAACATCTCCATTAACAAGAACTACCAATATAGTGCTCGCAACAAAGCAATACCATTTTCCAGATGGGTTTCAGGGAGAGCAGTTAGGATGATTCATAGAGGCAATACTACAATGGTTGTGTGAGAGTCGCCAGGAACCTCACCTTCAGTTAAGTAAATTCCCTCCAGTTTGTATCTGCCTTCACGAAACAATTTTAGGTTGCAAGGCATTATGCCTCCCTCCTGGGGCTGCTTGCTCTCTCCTCTTGCCCAGGGAAGGGTGGGGGGAAGACGTCTTGTGGAGGGGGCTGCCTCATACCTTCATTCTCATCATTATTTTCACGCATTGTCTACTGATGCATTATCTGCTTTTGCCATGTCTACTGTTATATCTACTCTTGTATTATTATATCTTCTCTCCGCGTGGTAGATGTGCAACTATACTTGGGAAGGGATAAATTATATGCATTAAATAAATATCACTAATAGATTTGGTGTTTATTGTGCAATTATACAACGTAATTGGCAACTCTTTGTAAATCAAACTAAGCTTTATGTCAAGCTGGTGCACATAACTATGATCTTCAAGAAGTTGTTGTTAATGACCAACATCATAAAGATCACTTCCCAGTTGTGATTCTTATGACAGAGGACTCACTGACGCAAAGATCCAACTACTTGGGCTGGACGGTCTCCCTTCATGCAGGTCGGC
>WNGS01066160.1:0-19305 GCA_020271785.1 Procambarus virginalis | reverse complement strand
TTGGGGCATGTTATTGTCCAGTTCACATAGGAAGTTTGCCACCGACCGAGGTGGAATGACCGTGTGTTGAGACATTGCAACTTTAGCTAGCAAGGGTTGGAGTTTGGGTCTGGTGTATCATCCCTTCCCATTTGCATAGAGATAATTTGTCCCTCTAATATCATCTGAGGTTGGGGCCAAGGCCAAGCTGATGCCCTGGACGTTTCATAAAATCTAGCCCCAATAGCATGTTATCTTCATTGGTGCTACATATATGTTTACTTCAACTGTTCCTCCAGCAATTAATAATGTAACTGGCCCTATCAGTGTGCCTGGAATACACATACATTTCCCCGCGGGTATTGAGTGTGATCCGCCTTATTACCGGGGATGAGGGTATCAACTGTTTGATAAACCTCTTGCAGAAATAATTTTGACCTCTGCTGCTGTGGTCAACTATTGCTTTCACCATTACGCTCTCTACTTGAATCGGGATCCAGAACATGGATCACCGGACCGTAATTGCCTAATTGTTATTTGTTCTTGTTCCTCCCTTTCCTGCTTATCAATGCCTCGATGGCCGGGTTGGATCTGCCTCACCCTCCCTGGGGAATAGAATTGCTCTTCTTGAGGGAATTATTCCTCCTCACCTACTCGCTGGGAATTTAAACCAGCTCCCTCCTGTTCATAGAAGTCGTCTTCATCTTGCGACATCTTTCCGTCGCCCATGTCCTTTTCGTCCGCCAGTGCTATCATTTCAGGTGTACCTTCTGCTACCTAGTGGAACCCTTGAACCACGGGGAGGAGCAATTCCTTACGGAAAACAGGCTGGCTTTAGAACACAATTCGAAAATGCGTCCTCAGAAGAAAATAAAAGAAAAACTAGCAGTAAGTCAGTTTCTGGAAGGCATAGATCCAATTGCTTTCCTTGGGATCCTGGAGGTGAGATGTGTGGAAAGCGTTGTTCTGTCAAGGAAGGAACTAAGGAGCGGCACTTAGGTGTAAGGACCATTCCTAGGGTGAACCCCTAGCAGTGAATCTTGAAAAGAAAAAAAAACTGCAGTGTAGTGTGTAGTAAATAAATCATGATCAGTTCAGTGCACCAAAACAGTACTACTTCGTTCAATCACAAGAATTAAATCAACGAAACACCATATCAGTACAATAATCATGAACAATTTCACAAAGAAGTACATTCTATTTTTAAATTGTTAAATGTTTTCTTTTAATCAAACCAGAAACATTCTCTTCTGTTGCTAAATATACCATTCCACCTCTCAATATGACGCCGGTAGAGGGTTCTTTCCAAAGGCATACTAAGTTTAAATTAAGTTTCTAATACACCCCTTGTTTTATAGGGACGGGGGGAGTGTGGATAGAACCACATTCAAAGTGCCCGCCAGAGGGAATGTCTCATGCTAGGTGCTCCTGATTGGTGGGCGGCAGTCCGACATCGTGCGTCTGCGCATTACCTGCACGCATGCCTGGAGGCCAGACGAGAACCGCACCTGACTAGAACGGACCTGTTAGCAACGCCCCCTGGACTGTGGTTATCCAGTACCCCATATTGGCCCGCTATCATTGGACCTCGCCCATCCTCGCCCCTAGAAGCCGTCGTATTGCTTCAGCAACCCTTGGAGAAGACCTCAGCTCAAGGTGAGCCGCTGTTACCACGTTTTCTCCACATTTCCATGTATGTTGATTACCACGTGGTTGGTCAGCCATAACCCCTCGGCGACCACCTCCACAGTACGATTAATCCTATTAGAAGATAATTTGTAACATTTTCCCAACCTAAACGTTTCGCGGGTTATTATTTCTGTGTTGTGATCACTAATATATTGGTAAGTTTACAATTTTCCTCATGCAGCGCTCCTACAATAATAAGCAGAATCGAAAGAAAAACAGCTCAAACAACAATTGATGCAAATATTTTCACTAACTTTTAGTGCAGAAAACGTGGAATAAAAAAGGTTTTCTTGGCAAACCTTAAGCGCAGGTATAATGGACCTTGGTCCTAGTGAATTTACAAGTTCAGAAGTTGCTTGATGACTTCGTGGCATTGATAAATTCAGGAATGCTGGATGCATTGGGTGTTAAATTCTCTAGCCTAATATTATTGATTACCTAGGGAGTGCTAGATTCTCTAGCCTAATATTATTGATTACCTAGGGAGTGCTAGATTCTCTAGCCTAATATTATTGATTACCTAGGGAGTGCTAGATTCTCTAGCCTAATATTATTGATTACCTAGGGAGTGCTAGATTCTCTAGCCTAATAATATTGATTACCTAAGGAGACTGAGTGTGGTCAATTATTACTTGTCGAAAATAAATTTAGGTCTGCAGTGGATTCAATGGCTTGATTGCTGTGACATGTATGCTGTGTTAGGTACGGACCACTGATTTTCCACTCAGAGCTATGAAGCATCTCGGCAAATACTAATTGTACTATATTCAATCTGGGTTTATTTCTCAGCTGGGTTTCTCATTCATCTTGTTATTGGTGAATTGATTTACTGCTGATTAATTTGTTGTTGTTGGCAGGCAAAGGCTTCTTCAGGTTTAAAAGTTTACCTGTCAGTAATTAGCCACCTGCAGATTGAAGCATATTCATGCCCAATCGTTTAACATTTCCAGTGATGAACGGGTAATAGTAGTCTGCTCCAAGTAGGACATTTACATTATTAGGGCGGTCAGACGTTAACTGGTTGTCAGCCAATATAATTTCATGTTCCTATAAGAACTTGGCTGTATACCTTAGACCCTTAATATTTAGGTCACATGGTATTTGATCTACTACAATGGATTGGATAGCCTTTGACATGACTACCTAGATGTTCGAGCGGTTGTACTACTTAATATTCTTCGGATCTTCGATTTATCATGAACCCTGACAGGTTTAATTTTACCTGTCTAATTGGTTTTAAGTTAAGCGCCTCTGCCGCTTTCTGAGTAATGAAAGTTCTCTGGGATCCTTGATCAAATAGTCCACGAGTGGTGATCTTGACTCCTTTATTCTTTACCTGAAGTTGGCAGTTGGCAAGGTTGCATCCACTTGAGACGCTGGTGATATTACGCTGTAAACATCTCGCACCTTGCAGCACTGTACATGTGTAGATTCTCTACTTCCTATTCTAGGATTAATATAATTTATTTTGACAAATTTGCACAATGCATCATGATGCTTGCCTCTTCTACACCTAATACAGGTGTTCAATGGGGTGTCACGGCTGTTAACATTATATGATTTGAGACACCTAGTACATTTGTGTAACTGTTTCAGTCGTCTGACTCGTGTATCTCTATTAGGATAATTAGTACATTTGTACAGAGAACGTTTTTGATTGCAAAACAAACATGACCCCGATCCTACAGTTCATATAGGGAACACCGGTTTAGGTGAAACTGCAACTACAGGTTGTGAAGGTTTTGCTGCTTACATTTGCTTGTTATTTATTCTCTTGTGAGTAATTGTTGCACTCTTGGGAGCAACTATTGGGTTGGGAGTACTTATTGGACTCTTACGTCTCTTAGGAGCACTTGTGGGGCTCTTAGGTCTTACTGATGAATCAGTNTGGCCCTAAGAGTATGCTTGCTCTGTGATACTGGGATGAGAGTGCTTGATATGTAGTGCCTCGGCACTGTCTAATCTTCAATTGTTGCTGTGTCTGTCGATTACTTCGATGTTATTGGTCTGGATATCTCTGGCGATGATCTTGTGGCACACAGAAATGAAGTAATCTCATATGAAGCAGCGTTGTTCGTGCATAGCCAGTCGCCCTGAAAGAGATGTTGTCTTACCAATATATTTTGATCCTTGAGAGTCCCCAAGTGGGAATGTAAAACATAAACCTCATTCGTCTCTTTAGGGTATTTCGTTTGATGTAAGACGTTCAGTTGATGGTCGTCTTGCTCGTATGAGAGCCTAATCTTATGTTGAGCGTTGGTAGGGTTAACCTTTGTCAAATAATTGTTTTAGGACTTTTCTTCCGTTTTATGGACCATTAAAAGAAGTTCCTTCAAATGAATGTAATAGATCTAACTGATGCTGTAGCGATGACCTCTTCATAAACTTCATTAGAGAGAGTAACTTACTCCTCAGTGAGGATGATTTCGGCGTGATTTACGAAGCCATCTTAAATCTGTCACGTTATATACAAACCAAGTGTGATGGCCCGGAAGGTGGAGGGAGAGATCCTTCAAGATAACATATTCGACCTTGAGAGAGAGAAGGATACATTGTGAGTACGAAGAATACATCACAGGTCGAGCTTCCGGCGGAGGGAGGAAAGAGTGTAAGTAACTATAAATCTCAATATTATCCCTTGTGCTCAAAACGACAGATTAAAGACCTTCGTGGGAACAAGGAAATGATTGTTAGAAGAGATGATAACTCGCAAATGTTACTCTCGTTTCTTTCAAAAAGATGAACATACTGAGAAAAAAATCTCATCCTTAATGGTAAAGTTAAATTCCAAAGGACCACTTGCGACGCGATTGAAAAACTGAAAACAATGGTAAAGAGAATGGTTGAAAATGTTAAAGTCAAAAGGACTGAACTTCACCTACTGCAAGCTACTGGAGAGTTGAAATCTGGAGATATACATGGGACTATTATGACTCACAAATTTGGAAACACATTTCGTCCTATTATCAACCAGATATCTACTTCCACGTACAGAGAGGATGAGTGACTTGACATCCTGCTGACTTAACACGTGCCAGGCGAGTCCAGCCTTAACTCACCCAAGCCAGTTGTTGACTCACTGCGAGGTCAACAGAAACTGTGCTTGAGATCTCCAGATGTTGAGTTGCTCTTCAGCGAACATGCCCGTAGATGATGAACTTGGATTGATGAAGAAAATGTTCATCGGGATCAACTCTGTATTCCTCCTGACATCCCACAATGAATATGTAATAGTTATCATTCCTGCAAGGGGCACGTATCAGGAACACTAAAATTATATACAGCTTTTTTATAATACAAATGCCTGGCATAATGCTTGGGGAGATGGGAAAACTATATATGAAAGAATGAGAATCATCTTTGATCGTTTAAGTACAGAAATGATTATTATTTTTATAACGGAATTGAAATATTCCAACCACAAAATTCATGTCACAGAAAATAATGTCATCATTGTCCTTAAAGCCTTGTGTTTTGACACCACTTTTGTAACATTATACCAATATGTGGTAGTGAAGCCCCAGAAAACTACTTTTTAGTTGCATTATTTTTAAGAAAATGCAACATTTTGCATTTTCTTGAAAATAATTCTAAACACCAAACATAAATATTCCTAGGACTAGTATAGCACATATATGTACTACATATTGGCCTCAGATAGCGTGTATTAGGCCTAGGAGGGTTACGTTAGTTTTATTAGCAACATAAATATAAACTTTTCCGGTTTGTCCAAATTCAGTAATACAAAAGTCTACTTGTGTTGGTCCATCAAGATATATTTGTACTATAAAGAACATAATTACTAAGAGTACTTCTTTTAGGAGGATGGGAAGGGGGGATGGAAACTATCAGGAAAAAGCTCCAAGCTATTACGCCATATAACACTTGGAAGGGGTTAGGATAAGGAATTTGGGATGGGACGGTGGGGAAGGAATGGTGCCCAACCACTTGGGCGGTCGGGGATTGAACTCCGACCTGCATGAAGCGTGACAGTCGCTCTACTGTCCGCCCAAGTGGATGGGTTAGGAGGGTGGGCCTCCTAGCACTCACAAGAGATGTACGCGAACACGGCTCAGGAGCTAAAACATTACTTGTTATAAAAATGTGTAAAATTCCAATGTGAATCTTCAAAGACTGGAGCAGTGTTCTGCTCCTAGTAAATCACCTTCTGACTCTTCACTATTCCTCCCATAGCCGTAAACAAACAAGGAATGAAGATTAATAAAAAAAAAAACTTCAGCTTGAAGTAAAGTGGGTTCAGCTTGACTGTTGCCCTCAGCACAGGGCGCTACTCTGCTGTATTGTTTACACTGATGGTCCCTGTGCAACCCTCGGGTACGGCCGGAAAAGTCATTATCGTAACGACTTGCGATGACTCCTCCTCTGAGTAGAGTGCTCTAATAAATACATGAACTCCACCCTCCGGATAAGCTTATTTGCCATTCAAATTTGTGCATAACTCCAAAGTTTAGTCTGAAATGAGAGGTTATATTATTAAAATTACAGTGAATTGCTCGAGACACGAATATAACATGACTTTTGTTGGAGCCTAGCGAATGAACCACACAACTGCTGAAGTTAGAGTCATAGTCACATATGGATTGCGAATGCACTAATGAACATACAAATGTTACTGTATAATAAGTGAAGCCTTCCTCGAGATTATTCAGGTTTTTTTCGAACACTTCTTTGTATTGCATGTGTTCATGCGTACTCACCTATTTGTGCTTGCGGGGGATGAGCTCTGGCTCTTTGGTCTCGCCTTTCACTGTCAATCACTGGTGTACAGTTTCCTGAGAATAGTGGGTTCTATCATATCTACACTTTGAAACTGTGTATGGAGTCAGCCTCCACCACATCACTGCCAATGCATTCCATTTGTCAGCTACTCAGACACTAAAAAAAATCCTTCTAATCTCTGTGGCTCATTTGGGCGCTCAGTCTCCACCTGTGTCCCCTAGTGCGTGTGCCCCTTGTGTTAAATAGCCTGTATTTATCTACCCTGTCAATTCCTCTGAGAATCTTGTACGTGGTGATCATATCCCCCCCTAACTCTTCTGTTTTCTTGCGACGTGAGGTTTAATTCCCGTAGCCTCTCCTCGTAGCTCATACCTCTCAGCCCGAGTACTAGTCTGGTGGCAAACCTTTGAACTTTTTCAGGTCAGGTTTTATGCTTGACTAGATATGGACTCCATGCAGGGGCTGCATACGCCATGATTGGTCTGACATAGGTGGTATACAAAGTTATGATATCAACTCCAGGTCTTTCTCTCTCTCTGACTCTTGAAGAATTTCGTCACCCAAATAATACCTTGTAACTGGCCTCCTGCTCCCTACACCTATATTCATTATATTACATTTGCTTGGGTTAACTCTAACAACCATATGTTCGACCATTCCTTTAGTTTGTCTAGGTCTTCTTGAAGCCTCAAGCAGTCCTCCTCTGTCTTAATCCTTCTCATAATTTTGGCATCGTCCGCAAACATTCAGAGGAATGAGTCTATACCCTCCAGGAAATCGTTACGTATATCAGAAACACGATAGAACCGAGTACAGAGCCCTGTGGGACTCCACTGGTGACTTCACGCCAATCTGAGGTCTAACCCCTCACTGCAACTCTTTGCTTCCTATTGCTTAGGTATTCCCTATCCACTGGAGCACTTTACCAGTTACTCCTGCCTTTCTCTCCAGCTTATGTACCAGCCTCTTATGGGGGACTGTAAGTCTTTCTGACAGTCCATAAAAATGCAATCCGCCCAGCCTTCTCTTTCTTGCTTAATCTTTGTCACCTGATCGTAGAATTCTATTAAGCCAGTAAGGCAATATTTACCCTCCCTGAACCCATGTTGACGATTTGTCACGAAGTCCCATCTCTCCAGATGTGTTACTAGATTTTTTTCTCACGGTATTCTCCATCACTTTGCATGGTATACAAGTTAAGGACACTGGCCTGTAGTTCAGTGCCTCTTGTCTGCCACCCTTTTTGTATATTGATACTGTTACCTATCGTTTGTTACTGCTCGTGATCCTACAACCACATAACTTAAGGGTCTAGGGATTTTACCACTGCGGTTGTCTAAAGCGGGTCACCAGTATAACTCCATAATAAGTAATGAGCAAATAATATAAATATTCCTTAAGGAAAGAAGAAATATGCATAAGTTTAAACTTATGCATATAGGCCCTGCAAAGGGCCTATTGGCCCATATTTCTTCATGCTTCCATGTTGGTGCGGGGCCTTGAAGTGGGTAGAATATAGTTGTGCATTAATTGGCTGTTAATTGCTGGTGTTGACTTCTTGATGTGTAGTGCCTCGCAGATATCAAGCCACCTGCTATCGCTGTATCTATCGGTGTTTCTGTGTTTTTGTTAAGACTTCTCTGGTGATGGTTTGGTTGTGGGAGGAGATTATATGTTCCTTAATGGAGCCCTGTTGCTTATGCATCGTTAATCGCCTGGAAAGAGATGTTGTTGTCTTGCCTATATACTGAGTTCTTTGAGGCTTACAGTCCCCAAGAGGGCATTTGAAGGCATAGACGACATTGGTCTCTTTTAAAGCGTTCTGCTTTGTGCCTGGAAAGTTTCTCAGCAGTAGGTTGGCCGTTTTTTTGGCTTTGTAGTAAATCGCCAATTGTATCTTCTGATTTTTGTCTGTAAGGATAACGTTCCTATTAACAATATCTTTCAGGACCCTTTCCTCCGTTTTATGAGCTGTGGAAAAGAAGTTCCTGTAAAATAGTCTAATAGGGGGTACAGGTGTTGTGTTAGTTGTCTCTTCAGAGGTTGCATGGCGTTTCACCTTTCTTCTTATGATGTCTTCAACGAAACCATTGGAGAAGCCGTTGTTGACTAGGGCCTGCCTTACCCTACAGAGTTCTTCATCGACTTGCTTCCATCCTGAGCTGTAGCTGAGTGCATGGTCGACATAAGCATTAAGAACACTCCTCTTGTACCTGTCTGGGCAGTCACTGTTGGCATTGGGGCACATTCCTATGTTTGATTCCTTAGTGTAGACTGCAGTGTGGAAACCTCCGCTCCTTTAGAAGACTGTTACATCTAGAAAGGGCAGCTTCCCATCCTTCTCCATCTCGTAAGCTGCCCTTCGAGCAGCTTACGAGGTGAGCCACAGCAACCTTCCCTGTCCCCCAGTCCTCCCCACCATTCCGCACTTCACCATCCCCTCTTCCTTCCCACCATGCCTCACTTCCCTGTTCCTTTATTCTCCCCCACCAGTCTCCATTCCCCCATCCCCTTGTACCCACCGTCCCAATATCCTCCGTCCCCTCGTCCTCCTCACCATCTCTCACTTCCGTCCCCTCGTCATCCCCACCATTCGACACTCCTTCGTCCGATGCCTTCCCAAATGGTCTGATGTTCCCATCAGAAAATTGGGAACATCAAGTGAACTGATGTTCCCATCACTGAAAAAAACTGTTAAAAAATGAAATGAAAATATGAAAAAAAATAAGCTATACTCATGAAATGAACGGTATGGTAAACAACACAGCTGAATTCCAACGCAATTCACACAAAATAATTAAATCAAAATGAAAATAAATCAAAATCTATGAAAATTCAATTTATCACTGCACTCAGAAACGCTGAAATGGAATTGTAACATATTTAGTATAGCATGTGTATTGCTCCAACATGCAACAGATGGCGCTGTTTTTCAAGAAAAGCATAGTTTTACCTGTCACAGGTGTGGCATCTATACTTATACATACGAAATGAATGGTATGGTAAACAACACAGCTCAATTCCAACACAATGTCACACATAATATTTAATAAAAAAATTAAATATATCGATATCTATGAAAATAAAATATATCAATGCAATTGGAAACATTGAAATGGAATTCATGACATATTTAGCATACCGTGTATGTTGCTATTATGTGCAACAGATGGCGCTGTTTTTCAAAAACGCAAGTTTTTATATGTCACAGGGGTGGCATCGATATAGTAGGTATATGAAAAGACGTGCCTATTCGAATGCAACGTTGTATCAAAATTTCAAAGCAATTGGTGAAAAACATTTTGAGATTACAGCATGTGTTGCCCTTACGTCCAACAGTTGGCGCTGTTTTTCAAAAAAAGCATGTTTTTTCCTGTCACAGGTGAGGCATGTATATAGTAGATATATAAAAAGACGCGCCTTTTCGAATGCAACGTTGTGTCAAAATTTCAAAACAATCGGTAAAGAGGTTTCAAAGATTTCCTTCACGTGGAAAAACACATGAAAAAAACAGTTTTTAAGAAAAAACATGCTTTTTATCCGTCACAGACGTGCCATCTATATAGTATGTGTATAAAACCCTGGCCGGATGTGAATGGAACGTTGTGTGAAAATTTCAAAGGAATCGGTGAAAATCATTCGGAGATTAGTGATTTTGAACAAACGAACATTTTCATTTTATTTATATTGATTAGGTATACACAGCAATGTGCTGCTACCCTATTCCATGTGGAATATTACACAGTGTAGATAAAAAACTAGCTATAAGTTTATCTAATACTCTCATCTCACAGGGTGTTTAGACATACATGGAATCAAGGTAGAAAATACCAGCCTCAATACAAAAAATAAATCAACTCTGACTAAACAACTCTTCACGATTTTCACAAGAGGTAAGCACTGAATCATAGAAACATTATATTATAATTACTCTTACCAGTTTCTACAAGACTCCTCTCAAACAATGTATTTTTTAACATGTTTAGGTATACACAGCAATATGCTGCTTCCCTATTCTGTATGAAGGAGCACACAGTGTAGATCAAAAACCAGCTACAAGCTCATCCAACATCCTCACCTCACAGGATGGCCAGTCATATATGCAATCAGGAGAGAACAAAATACTTAAGGCTGATCTATTAGCCTCCACTGGCAAAATCTGGATGCAGCACAAGAATATCTTCCAATATTCCTTAGTGTATGAAGTAATTGCAGAGCTCAAAGTACCTCATACCATTTGGTATGAAGTCACTGATAACAGAGCAATCACAGATATAGTGTTAGAGAGTATGTTCTCTCAAGTAGGACTGAAAACAGATGTTTTTTCCTCCAAGAGGGTTATAAATCCATGGAACCGCCTACCCACTGATGCCCTAAATGCCAAATTCCAGCTAAAAAATATCATTAAGACAATTGACGGGCCCTTTAACAAGCCGCCGGCTTTCTGTCCTCGTTGAGGCCACTAGATAGTTAGTGGCCCTTGGGTAAATTCAGTAAATATATACAATAATTGTCAGCACATCTTCCGAGCAACAAGGACAGCTATACAGTATCTCTTAGAATTATGTAGGTAAACAACAAATGTAACATATTTGTTTACTACAATGTCGGTGCTGCCTGAAGAAGTTGAAAAAACATAGTTTTACTTCGAAATATACTAATTTTATAAGAAAATTCGACGTAAATAGGAGGCAATAAAGCTCCGATAATCCAGCGCTAAATCTTCAATAGGAAGAATGTTGCTTGCTCTCTGAATGGCCAAACGAAACACAGTAGTGACCTCTATCGGCACGTAGGTGAACCAGACCCAGAACCCAAATATTTTCTAAGTGGACCTACGTGAATTGCACCTAAGCATCTTCATAGGGCATACTTAGGAACCTTCGAAGCAAACCTACTTACAAAGAAATACATGGAGCTTGGTGAATCTAGGTTCGGTTCTACGGATGTGACTCTACATCATTGTGGGAACATGAATTAAACATTAAAATATCAAATGATTAAGTTATCTGTAATCAAGAACTCTCATAAGTCTACAGTAGACTCAACAACTAGGGTCGCAGTGACATGTAATGGTTGCATTACATAGTTGCTGAAATGTAGGTAAACTCAGAAAATCTTTTCAAGAACTGACAACATTATTGTATAAGTTGTATTTGGCATTATTATACAGTAACTAAAGTATTATTCACTGGGTCATTCAAGATCAAGGAGACTCTGACACTACAGTAAGGTCACAGTCTAGAGTCGCTGTGACCTGTAACTGTTGAGTTACTAGACAATAACACATCACTGAGCATCATGATCACCCCAAACTGAAATGAGGAAATTTGATTTAATATGCACTGCCGTGCAGTAGTCATTCTGACTAATGGTATAACTAAGTTTCAAACTAGCTATAAGGTAATATAATATTAGTGAACTGAATATGGTTATTCATTAAATCAAGGAAGATTCTGAGTCGACAGTGAGATTAGTTGCCTAGTCATTCTGACTTATGAGCTAATCAAATTACAGCTCATAAGCTTGTCACTGGAAACTCATTAATACATCCTGAACTTTAGATGATAAATTTAATTTATTAAATCAGTCTCTACAATAATAAACTGTATTCAATTGTGAGTACAGACTAGGCTGGTGCTCAGTTGACACTAACTAAAGTCCCTAATGCCTACCTAAATAGATGGTTTAAATTTCTAACCTACCTAAGTACAGGACTAAGCTAATTGTGATAACTCACTAATTCTTAGTGGAGTTACTCTAGCTAAATGGTGAGCAACAATAATTGCAAGGTTATCATGGTGAGCAGTGGTATGCTCGAATTAACACTGTGAGCAGTAATTGTGCTCGGATTAACATAGTGAGCTGTATTGAGCTCGAATTAGCGCGGGGCAGCATTTAGGCATTCAATTATCATGACAAGCAGTATTGAGCTCAAATTCGTATGGGGAATAATAAAACGCTCAATTGTTATGCTAATTCATGGGTGAGTTGTAGGATCAGCTCGGGTTATTAGTGCAAGATCCTTCTTGAAGGATAACTAAGCACGGAATCTATACAGATTCTCTGGTGAGAAGTGCTCGAATTATCGAGATGGAGCATTGTAGTGTTCAAACATCATTATGAACAACAGGGCACTCATTGTTACGCTAACTAAGGGGTGAGCTGTGAATTGAGCTCGTTAAACATGTTAGGTTACAATGCTTATGGTTTAATGGTAATGCATTAAACGATGGGAAACCTAAGGTTGCTGGAAATTTAATTATTGCTACTGTGGAAGGAACCACATTCAAAGTGCCCGCCAGAGGGAATATCTCATGCTAGGTGCTCCTGATTGGTGGGCGGCAGTCCGACATCGTGCGTCTGCGCATCACCTGCACGCATGCCTGGAGGCCAGACGAGAACCGCACCTGACCGAGAACGGACCTGTTAGCAACGCCCCCTGGACTGTGGTTATCCAGTACCCCATATTGGCCAGCTATCATTGGACCTCGCCCATCCTCGCCCCTAGAAGCCGTCGTATTGCTTCAGCAACCCTGGGAGAAGACCTCAGCTCAAGGTGAGCCGCTGTTACCACGTTTTCTCCACATTTCCATGTATGTTGATTACCACGTGGTTGGTCAGCCATAACCCCTAGGCGACCACTTCCACACTGGCGCAGTGAGTAATCGGCCTACACGGTGATCAAGAGGACCTCGCTACGCTGTACACATCATTATCCTGCTGCAAGTGATTGAGACCGTGTTCAACATTACAGTGAAAATTGCTGTCGTCGGTTGCACCATAGATGTTCTCCAGTTTGCTAGGACTTGATTTGTGATTTTCAGCTGCGTTGTCTGTGATTTTATGGTTCCTGATTCCAGTACTTGTGCTTTATTCTCCCATTTCTTGCATTTCCCTGTGATTTTCTATACTTCGTCGTACCTCTGTTCCTGCTTCAAGAGCGTTCTACAACCCCCATGCATCCAGCAAGATTTTCGACGTTAGATTAATTTCCCAGATTTTTTACCCTCTTTGCTGCATCAATTTTCCCCATTTTTGGCAATTTTCTCTATTTTTTTGTAGATTTTCGTATATATTCCTTGTTCTCAAGACGACGCCATCACCACGCCGCGCCGCCGCCATACTTGTTCCTACATGCTGCCAGCCCGCCCCACCTGTTGGCGTCTGCTCTACCTGTTGGCGTCCGCTCTACCAGTTGGCATTCCCACTAAGGTTGTACCATCAATTTTCTTTGCATTTCCTATTTTTCTAAAAATTCTACATCAGAATTCAAAGTGTTCAGTATTTTTGTGCTTATAATAGGAGTGAGGAGGAAGTTGCTACCTCACGGATTCAGCCTTCGTTCACGAGCGTATCCGGGCTCAGTGTTATTGTTTACTCACGGTCGTGGAGGACTCAGAGGCGTCATCTATACATTGGTGTTTGTTGCATCTTACTGGCCTGTCTCCTACTTTGTCTTCACGAACTTTCCTTATATATATATGACTCCAAGGAGACATGTGTCAAGAAAATTTGTGCTGGTGTATTGAAAACCTGAGAAAAGGGAGCCATACTTCTTCCCTGAACTTACCCATTCCTCTGAAATGAATGTGTTGTTCTTTAACAGGTGCATGAACTTTGACCTGTATACTCATTGCTGCATATAGATATTAGTGAATAAACTTTCTGCTCAGTAACATTAGATAAATTTACTTGTAACATTTAGGTGGAAAATACTGATAAATTAATTGAGTGAGTGATACTGAATACATATGTGAAATATTGAAACAGGGAACATTGTCTTTGCAAATGTCCACTTTGTAGGAGAACATTACTACATATGATAATCTTACGTGTGACCAGTGAAAATACCTAGAAATAAATGGGAAGGTTCTTACCTAACATGTACTTGTAAGAATGCAATGTATGTTTACAGTCTAGATTTAAGTGCACGATTCTACTTTTAAGTGCTTCTAGATTTAAGTACATGATTCTAGACCTAAGATAATCCTAGATTTCATACATGATCAAGTTCAGTGTAAGCGCTTCTAATTATCCAGTCCTAGTGAGTGTTCAACACCATACCAAGTGCATTCCATCTTTTGAAAATTTTTGGGAGGGAGTAACATTGGGGTCAGGTCATCCTAATTATTGGGGCCACCCTATTTTTCTCCAATTTTTTGGACAATCGTACAGTGGATAGTTACTTCAAACATACTGTATAATTGCTAAGCGGCAACTGCTTCCATTGGTTACAGGCTTGGAAACAGGATACTATTCTTGACCATTCCTAGATTTAAGGCCTATTCCCTGACGTGTCTTATTCTTATTCATTGCCGGTTTCCTTTTGCTGTGAACGTACCTTTTGCAAAAAGATTAGTTCTGAGCTGTGGCTTTTCATTACCGCAAGATGCCCCGCATACGCATTAACTTGGCGTCTGTAACTGATCTAATAACATTACCTGGAGTGTCGTACACACTGGCCAACAGAATTGTTAAGGTCAGACACACACGCACTATCACGGCAGACAACATCATATATCTCACCTTAAGATTACAACTCCTTTGTTGAATGCCATATCTTTTGACACGGAACCATCACCTCATGGCTCAGGCTCCATCACATTGGCAGAACCAAACACTAGAAGACGTTCAGGCTCCCCATCATCTGATGGGAATGCCTCCGCTGTCTCGGGAGGTGCAGCTACACGCAGTCGCACCAGACGTAGGTCTCCTCTTCGTAATATTCATGGTTTGCATAGTTCTGGTTTTCAGAGTCAGGAGCATATTCCCACTAAGGGTTCGTCTCATTCCACTCGTCATCCAGTTCGAAGGGTGTCAGCTAGCTCTCAGAATTCTGATTCGGATGACTCCACGTATTCTCGACAGTGGAACCGTCATGGTCGGAGGAATACTTCATTCCGTCCACCACCTCGAGAACTCGATTATGATGGTAAATCTGATTGGACTCCATTCTATCGCCGTTTCACATCATATGCAGCGGAAAAAGATTGGAGTGGTACGACTTCTCTAACTAACTTGGGTTGGTGTCTTAAGGGAAAAGCTAGTGATTTTTTACAACCGAATACTAGACCGTAAACCATCCATTGATTATACTCGCATGATGCACAAACTTGTAAAGAGATTTGGAGATAGGGAGGTTTTAGACGTGGCAATAATGAAATTTTCTCAGGCCCACCAGGAGACTGGTGAAGACATCTTTGAATGGGCTGATAGAGTCCAGCATTTGGCCCATCGAGCCTACAAACATCTGGAACGGGGAGAGGAAGAGCAGATGGCAATCATGCGATTTGGCCAAGGTTTGTTAGATAAGCGTTTAGCAGAGTACATTTCCAACGCTAATATTTCGTCCATGGAAAAAGCCATTGATAGGGCTCAAACATTTCAGCATAATTCTGTTGCTATTCACGGGTCAGCAGGGTCATCCTCAGTTAGTTCCCAGCAGCAGAGGTCCCAAGGGCCAGCAGTGCGGATAAATGCCGTGGGTAGACCGTCCCGATATGAACAACCAGCCAGGAGTAATTTAGCTTTCCACCTCCGCTCAAGGACACCCACAAAATCTCCAGAGTCGTCACCGGCTAATAGTTTATCAGGCCAGGGTAAGGGGGGTCTCCGGCAAACAACTGCTGGATCAGGATCCCCATCTCTTGCGGGAATTGATACAAAATTAGATAAGTTGACAGGCATGAACGTAAAACTAGACGAAGTCGTCTCAGGAATCTCAGGGGTTCGTGACAAATTGGACGAGGTATGTGAGGGTTTGAGGCGTCTCACAAACGCCATCATATCACCTCGGGGCCAACGCACCCCATCACCTAGGAGGAGTAATAATTGTTACCTGTGTGGGGAAGAGGGTCATTTTGCTCGCGATTGCCAACAGTCTAGGAGTGGCTGGGACGAGGGTCGTAAACAGGAAGAGCGTTCCAACGATAAGTATCATGTTTCATTTCTGGAGGAGGATCAGTCTTTAAACAAAGATGGGTCGGCTCAAGAGGCCTAGATTCGACCCACGACTTGCCAGGCCAGCAGAGCGTGGTTACACCACCTCCAAGGACACCAAGTCCTTCTCGAGGGTTCAAAACTTATACCCTCCAAATACCAGCACTGGATATTCATCAGGAAGATTGGCCATCCGATCAAACATTTGCAGAAGGTGCACCTGAAATGATAGCACTGGCGGACGAAAAGGACACGGGCGACGGAAAAATGTCGCAAGATGAAGACGACTTCTATCAACATGAGGGAGCTGGTTTAAATTCCCAGCGAGTAGGTGAGGAGGAAGAATTCCCTCAAGAAGAGAATTGTTATTCCCCCAGGGAGGGTGAGGCAGATCCACCCGGCACATCCGAGGGCATTGATAAGCAGGAAAGGGAGGAACACGAGCAAATAACCATTAGGCAATTACGGTCCGGTTCCATGTTCTGGATCCCGATTCAAGTAGAGAACGTAATGGTGAAAGCAATAGTTGACACAGCGGCAGAGGTCACAATTATTTCTCAAGAGGTTTATCAACAGTTGATACCCCACCCCCGGTAATAAGGCGGATCACACTCAATACCGCGGGGAAATGTATGTGTATTCCAGGAACACTGATAGGGCCAGTTACATTATTAATTGCTGGAGGAACATTTGAAGTAAACATATATGTAGCACCAATTGAAGATAACATGCTATTGGGGCTGGATTTTATGAAACGTCAGGGCATCAGCCTGGCCTTGCCCAATCTCAGATGATATTACAGGGACAAATTATTCCTATGCAATTGGGAAGGGATGATACACCAGACCCAAACTCCAACCCTTGCATAGCTAAAGTGGCAGTGTCTCAACACACGGTCATTCCACCTCGGTCGGTGGCAAACGTCCTATGTGAACTGGACAATAACATGCCCCAATACCTAGTGGAACCCTTGAACCACGGGGAGGAGCCAATTCCTTACGGAAAACAGGGCTGTTTAAAACACAATTCGAAAATGCGTCCTCAGAAGAAAATAAAAGAAAAACTAGCAGTAAGTCAGTTTCTGGAAGGCATAGATCCAATTGCTTTCCCTTGGGATCCTGGAGGTGAGATGTGTGGAAAGTGTTGTTCTGTCAAGGAAGGAACTAAGGAGCGGCGCTTAGGTGTGAGGACCATTCCTAGGGTGAACCCCTAGGAGTGAATCTTGAAAAAAAGAAAAAAAAAAGCTGCAGTGTAGTGTGTAGTGTAAATAAATCATGATCAGTTCAGTGCACCAAAACAGTACTACTTCGTTCAATCACAAGAATTAAATCAACGAAACACCATATCAGTACAATAATCATGAACAATTTCACAAAGAAGTACATTCTATTTTTAAATTGTTAAATGTTTTCTTTTAATCAAACCAGAAACATTCTCTTCTGTTGCTAAATATACCATTCCACCCCTCAATATGAAGCCGGTGGAGGGTTCTTTCCAAAAGGCATACTAAGTTTAAATTAAGTTTCTAATACACCCTTGTTTTATAGGGACGGGGGGAGTGTGGAGGGAACCACATTCAAAGTGCCCGCCAGAGGGAATATCTCATGCTAGGTGCTCCTGATTGGTGGGCGGCAGTCCGACATCGTGCGTCTGCGCATCACCTGCACGCATGCCTGGAGGCCAGACGAGAACCGCACCTGACCGAGAACGGACCTGTTAGTAACGCCCCTGGACTGTGGTTATCCAGTACCCCATATTGGCCAGCTATCATTGGACCTCGCCCATCCTCGCCCCTAGAAGCCGTCGTATTGCTTCAAGCAACCCTGGAGAAGACTTCAGCTCAAGGTGAGCCGCTGTTCCCCCGTTTTCTCCACATTTATTGTATGTCGATTACAACGTGGTTGGTCAGCCATAACCCCTAGGCGACCACCTCCACAGTACGATTAATCCTATTAGAAGATAATTTGTAACATTTCCCAACCTAACGTTTCGCGGGTTATTATTTCTGTGTTGTGATCACTATATATTGGTAAGTTTACAATTTTCCTCATGCAGCGCTCCTACAATAATAAGCAGAATCGAAAGAAAAACAGCTCAAACAACAATTGATGCAAATATTTTCACTAACTTTTAGTGCAGAAAACGTGGAATAAAAAAAGGTTTTCTTGGCAAACCTTAACGCTCAGGTATAATGGACCTTGGTCCTAGTGAATTTACAAGTTCAGAAGTTGCTTGATGACTTCGTGGCATTGATAAATTCAGGAATGCTGGATGCATTGGGTGTTAAATTCTCTAGCCTAATATTATTGATTACCTAGGGAGTGCTAGATTCTCTAGCCTAATATATATTGATTACCTAAGGAGACTGAGTGTGGTCAATTATTACTTGTCGAAAATAATTAGGTCTGCAGTGGATTCAATGGCTTGATTGCTGTGACATGTATGCTGTGTTAGGTACGGACCACTGATTTTCCACTCAGAGCTATGAAGCATCTCGGCAAATACTTATTGTACTATATTCAATCTGGGTTTATTTCTCAGCTGGCTTTCTCATTCATCTTGTTACTGGTGAATTGATTTACTGCTGATTAATTTGTTGTTGTTGGCAGGCAAAGGCTTCTTCAGGTTTAAAAGTTTACCTGTCAGTAATTAGCCACCTGCAGATTGAAGCATATTCATGCCCAATCGTTTAACATTTCCAGTGATGAACGGGTAATAGTAGTCTGCTCCAAGTAGGACATTTACATTATTAAGGCGCTCAGACGTTAACTGGTTGTCAGCCAATATAATTTCATGTTTCTATAAGAACTTGGCTGTATACCTTAGACCCTTAATATTTAGGTCAAATGGTATTTGATCTACTACAATGGCTTGGATAGCCTTTGACATGACTTCCTAGATGTTCGAGCGGTTGTACTACTGAATATTCTTGGGATCTTCGATTTATCATGAACC
>WNGS01066155.1:0-10200 GCA_020271785.1 Procambarus virginalis | reverse complement strand
AAGGTATATTATCCATCAAGATCTTAATTATTCAAAACGACGATGACATTGCGTTAATGTATAAAATACTACTCGATTTTGTCAAGTTTATTACTCAATATACGTTGCAGGGTGCATAGATTGCTGAAATCAATAATATAAATATACTTTTGTGATGTTTAGAGATTTAAATGAGAGTTGCAACGTTAATTAGCAATTAACAAGCATTCATTTGACAAACGATCGTTCGGTCTGTCTGTGTTTGCCAAACACACCATTGCAGCAAGCCCCTGCCACCTCATCTCACGTGAAAATTTTGGCGTTTTACGCAGGGACATTCAGTCAAGGGTTAATTAGGTAGATAAATCGTCAGTGTTATTTATTGCCTACATTTAAACTTATGGAACGAATTGGACGTAAAATTGCAGCGACGATAAGTCTATCTGGCCACTGCTCCTTCACTCCCTCCCCTCCCACGGTGGCGGCCGGCCAGGCCAGTCCTCCTCCATACACATTTACGTCTCACTTGGGCGTTATTGCGTTAAGGTACATTCAAGCAAGGGTACGTATACCATCCCTGTTCATGCTCCTGTTACATTTGAAAGGGAACAAAGGAATTTGACGTTAAATAGCAGTAAAATGTGGCAAGCCTTCTCTGCCAGGGTTACAGCGGCCGCCCACACTCCCCCATCCTCTAATGTCAAATTAGGGCGTTATTACGCTCAGGAAATTCAACTAACAGTAAAATACGTAGATCAACATTTCTCGGGATTTCTAGAGGAATTTCTAGGGGAATTCCCAGTAGGATTTATAGTTGATTTCTAGGTAGATTTTTAGTTTGATTCCCGTAGGATTTCTAACGGATTTTTAGTAGGATTTCTAGGGAAATCTAGTAGGATTTCTAGCGGAATTTACAATATTTATAAGGGAATTTCTAGTAGAAATTCCAGGAGAATTTCCAGGGAAATTCTAGGAGATTTCTAGGGGAAACTGTAGGGATTCCTAGGGGGAATTTCTAAGGAAATTTCTAGGGGATTTCTATGGGAATTTCTAGTAGATTTCTAGTAGCTTTCTAGTAGGATTTCTAGGGGATTTTTAGTAGGATTTCTAGGTATCGGATTTGGGATGTTTGGATATTTTGAAAACTGCAGGGGGGTTTTGGGGAAATTAAATTTCAAACTGCGAATACGTGCAGAGAGCCAGAATTGGCTCCAAAATATAGCTCAGGTATCGAAATTGGGAGGTTTGGGATATTTTGAAAACTGCAGGGGGGGTTTGGCAAAATATGACCCCGCCGCTTTCAGTATTGGCATATTTTCGATATAAATTCGGAATTTCAAACTGCGCACCCACAGGCTAAACAAGCACCCCAGGTCTGAACGCACCCACAGGTCTAAGCAGCACCCCACGGTCTGAACAAGCACCCACGGTCTGAACAAGCACCCACAGGTCTAAACAGCACCCACGTGTCTAAACAAGCACACCCCAGGTCTAAACAAGCACCCACAGGTCTAAACAAGCACCCACATGTCTAAACAAGCACCCACAGGTCTAAACAAGCACCCACAGGTCTGAACAAGCACCCACAGGTCTGAACAAGCACCCACAGGTCTAAACAAGCACCACAGGTCTAAACAAGCACCCCTGGTCTGAACAAGCACCCACAGGTCTAAACAAGCACCCACAGGTCTAAACAAGCACCCACAGGTCTGAACAAGCACCCACAGGTCTAAACAAGCACCCACAGGTCTGAACAAGCACCCACAGGTCTGAACAAGCACCCACAGGTCTAAACAAGCACCCACAGGTCTAAACAAGCCCCACAGGTCTGACAAGCACCCACAGGTCTAAACAAGCACCCACAGGTCTAAACAAGCACCCACAGGTCTGAACAAGCACCCACAGGTCTAAACAAGCACCCAGGTCTGAACAAGCACCCACAGGTCTAACAAGCACCCACTGGTCCAACAAGCACCCAAGGTCTAAACACGCACCCACAGGTCTGAACAAGCACCCACGGTCTAAACAAGCACCCACAGGTCTGAACAAGCACCCACAGTCTGAACAAGCACCCACAGTCTAAACAAGCACCCACACTGTCTAAACAAGCACCCACAGGTCTGAACAAGCACCCACAGGTCTAAACAAGCACCCACAGGTCTGAACAAGCACCCACAGGTCTAAACAAGCACCCCACTGGTCCTGACAAGCACCCACAGGTCTAACAAGCACCCACAGGTCTGAACAAGCACCCACAGGTCTAAACAAGCACCCACAGGTCTGAACAAGCACCCACAGGTCTAAACAAGCACCCACAGGTCTGAACAAGCACCCACAGGTCTAAACAAGCACCCACAGTCTAAACATCACCCACAGGTCTAACAAGCACCCACAGGTCTAAACAAGCACCCACAGGTCTAAACAAGCACCCACAGGTCTAAACAAGCACCCACAGGTCTGAACAAGCACCCCACAGTTCTAAACAAGCACCCACAGGTCTAACAAGCACCCACTGGTCAAACAAGCACCCAAGGTCTAACAAGCACCCACAGTCTAAACAAGCACCCCAGGTCTGAACAAGCACCCACAGGTCTAAACAAGCACCCACAGGTCTAAACAAGCATCCACTGGTCTGAACAAGCACCCACAGGTCTAAACAAGCACCCACTGGTCTGAACAACACCCACAGGTCTAAACACAACCCCAGGTCTAAACACTCACCCACAGGTCTAAACAAGCACCCACTGGTCTGAACAAGCACACACAGGTCAAAGGAAATCTGCAGAAAATGCTATTTAGGTATCAGAGACCGTTGTTGCTGGGTGCCCTCTGCAATTCTCCGGTGCCTAACTTGTTTAGACAGTTTCATCCGGAGGACCAGGTGCACGGGGTCAGGTGAGATGGGCTTCAGTCCGCCATCTCGGGTCTCAGGTGATCTCGTCTTCCGTAGCCGTCTCGTGGGGGCTAGACATCAGTGCTGAGGGACCTAGAGAAACATTCTCTAACTGGAACAAATGCTGTTACTGGGACAATAGGCATAGTTTGTTGCTTTTGTGGGGATCTCATCCAAGGCTGTCAGTCGTAGGCGAAACAGTTTTCCTGCTAGCTCCCCCATCTAATGAGAGGCGAGAGTGTGTAACGATGCCATTCCCGGAAACTCTAACGAGCGGTGAACAACCCAGCAACAGTTTTCGCAGAAATGCCACACCAAGTTAGGGATACTGAACCCTCCTCTCCTGGGTTCCCCCAGCATTAGAACCCACGTTCAGATTGGGTCCCATGTCGAAAGAAATCTACAGCACCCTGGTGAGGCGCAGGAGGAGAACCTGAACGCCACCACACGGAGTGACCCCCAACTAAGGTGTAAACACTGAGCGCCGGCGGTCCACACCCGACCAGCTCCCGTGGCACTTTACAGTGAAGTGCTCCTATATTCCGGTGATGACACAGTGCTCCCTAGACCTTACGGTGAAGTGCTCACAGGTTCCCCCCTTACACAGTGCTCCCTAGACCTTACGGTGAAGTGCCCACAGGTTCCCCCTTACACAGTGCTCCCTAGACCTCACGGTGAAGTGCCCACAGGTTCCCCCCTTACACAGTGCTCCTAGACCTCACGGTGAAGTGCCCACGGTTCCCCCCTTACACAGTGCTCCCTAGACCTTACGTGAAGTGCCCACAGGTTCCCCCCTTACACAGTGCTCCCTAGACCTCACGGTGAAGTGCCCACAGGTTCCCCCCTTACACAGTGCTCCCTAGACCTCACGGTGAAGTGCCCACAGGTTCCCCCCTTACACAGTGCTCCCTAGACCTCACGGTGAAGTGCCACAGGTTCCCCCCTTACACAGTGCTCCCTAGACCTTACGGTGAAGTGCCCACAGGTTCCCCCCTTATACAGTGCTCCCAGGGCTCACCCCCCCCCCCAAGTGGCAGATGACAGTCCAGGAACACATACTCCAGCGACGTCGGGTTAAACTACCCAGTCCTATGTAGACATGCCACTCGCGGCTCCGAGATGCAGCACCTCTGGACCTGTCTGGCAAATGCAACTCTCTCCAGGTAATAGCCCGTCTCAGTAAAACCTTGGGACGGTGCCCCCGGCGCACCTAACCTACTCAGCTCCTCGGGACAGTTGAGGTGTCAGGTAAGTGAGGGACGATCAGGGGGAGTGAGGCCCCACACTTGAAAACCTATCCACCACGCTGCCCACTGTATTGGGGGGGGGGGGGGTTGTAACCTATCCACCGCTGCCCACGGGATGGGGGGGCGGTGTAACCTTTCCACCGCTGCCCACTGGATGGTGGGGGGGGGGGTGTAACCTATCCACCGCTGCCCACTGGATTGGGGGGGGGGGGGTGTAACCTATCCACCGCTGCCCACGGGATGGGGGGGTGTAACCTATCCACCGCTGCCAACTGGATGTGGGGGGGGGGTGTAACCTATCCACCGCTGCCCACTGGATGGTGGGGGGTTGACCTATCCACCTTTTTTTGGGGGGGGGGGGATAAAGAGGAAGGAGAGGCCTAGGTGAAGGGAAGTATAGAAGTGGGAAGTACAGTGAGAGGTATGAAAGCAGGCGGGCTGTCCGCCTTGCTGACACGATGTGGGGTGTTGGCAGTAAGCTAAGCTGGCTCCTCTTGTCAGGGAGCTGTGAGTTGTGAGAGGTTCTTCACATGTGTTTTCACATATATGGATGTCTATAGATGTATACTGAGTAGCATTCATAATACACACTCCGATGCTTCCACACATGTTGTTCTGTTTAAGGCTCTTTATTTTATTATTATTATTATATTATCGAGTTGTTCATACACACATTTTATCGAGTTGTTCATACACATATTATTTATCGAGTTGTTCATACACACATTATTTTATCGAGTTGTTCATACACATATTTTTTTTATCGAGTTGTTCACACATACACATATTTGAACTGTTCATATATACACATGTATATCTCATCTTGGGGTTATACTGCGGGGCGGGGTTTTCATCCAAGAATCGAGGCTCTTGGGCCACCAGCTGTGGGAGCGGGGCGTCTCATCTTGGAGTAATCTTTCTAACATTGGATCCTCTAACATTTCAATGGTGTTCCCACCCTGATGGCTTGTGTTGCTGCAGTCTGATGTTTAGTGGTTGTATGTTCAGGAGTTCATGGAGCTCCTGGATTGTCTGATTATATGGTGGACGGGTGTTTGCTGCTCTCCTTAGCGCCTTATTCTGTACTGCTTGCAGTTTCTGCATGTTAGTTTTCTTTATGGTGTGTAGGGTATTGGGGATACTCTAGTGCGGCCGAACTAGAGCCTTATATAGGTGGATCTGAATGTTAGTACTGAGGCTTCGAAATCTTCTCATTCTCCTAATTCTGCTTTGGCTTTGTTTAGGTCGGTCCCTTACATGAATTTGTATCCCTGTTCTATTTATCATAAGTCCCAGTATTCTGCCTACCTACCTCCGCATATTGGATCGGATGGTTGTCAAGGATGAGGGGTCCGGTTTTTTTTTCGCAATGTGTATTATCTGAAACTTTTGTTTGTTGGTGCTAATTTTCCATTGCTTCTCAAAGTTGTTTATGATTTCAATAGCTGCCTTGGTCTTGTCGGCTAGTAGCGGCTTTGATGGTCCAGGTTGGCATATTATTTGTGTGACATCGTCGGCGTATGTGATGTATTCTCCATGTTGAGGTTGGGGTAGGTCAGCTGTATATATGTTGAATAGAGTGGGGGAGAGGCAGCTTCCTTGTGGTACTCCACTTTTCAGTTCTATTACTTCCCCAGTAGCTGCCGATATTAAGCCTAGCAGTTCTATTATCTATAAAGCTGCAGAGGGTAGCAGTAAATCTCTCAGGAAGCCCTAGTCAGATATCTTATATTTTAGGCCTGTGTGCCACACTTTGTCGAAGGCTTTCGAGACGTCGTCCCTAAGCACTATATTACACTGATCATTTTTCGACACTGCGTTGGCTATATGCTCGTAGATCAAGGCTATTGCTGTATGGGCCCCTCTGCGGTTTCTGAACCCATGCTGCCTGGTGTTATACTTCCCTTCCTCTTCCATGTACTTCACAAGTCTCTGGTTGATAATTTTTCGAATATTTTACCTGGTACTTCGAGGAGGAAATTGGCCTGTAGTTTTCGGTTTGGGTTGGGGGTTTACCTGTTTGGGGATTAATCTTATTGTGGCATTCTTGAAGTATGCGGGGAATAGTCCAGATGCAAGAGCTGCATTTAAGATACATGTGTATTGATGGGTGCAATTACTGGTAGGTTGGATAATACCATCTTATTTATTTTGCTGTTGCCCGGCGCCTTGTTCTTGAAACCCATAATTGTTTTATGGACCTCTGCAATGATTATGTGTTTCATAGGTGGCAGTCATCGCGTATGTTGTTAAGGTCTATTGTTTGCGTCGGGAGTAGAGCGGCAGCTCTGTTATCGACTAGAGTTGTAATTTCCTATCCACCGCTGCCCACTGGATGGGGGGGGGGTGTACCTATCCACCGCTGCCCACTGGATGGTGGGGGGGGGGGGTTGTAACCTATCCACCGCTGCCCACTGGATGGGGGGGGGGGTGTAACCTATCCACCGCTGCCCACGGGATGGGGGGGGGGGTGTACCCTATCCACCGCTGCCACGGGATGGGGGGTGTTATGAACAATGGTGGGCTTGCTATGGGGAACTTGGTACTATTAAGGGGTAAGGGTAAGAAGACTAGAGGTATCAAGATATGGGAGAACAAAAGGCCCGGCCCCCAAAGTAAAACTCACAATAATACTGCTTGCTACTAAACCTGGTTAGTCTAGGAAATGATTATTGTACTCCCCACACAGGAACAAGGGATACTCTGTTCAAGCTTACTTATTTATTAACCCCTTAACACCCCCCATACACAATCACACCAATAACAATTTAATACTAACTTTACCACCCGATCTTACGTTAAAAGCCTTGGTCCACATAGACAGGATACAAGGTTTTACACTGGAAGCAAGCTAGGGTAAAGCTGTACTATAACACACTAGAGACAGCCTAGGGTAGGGGACCACGTGGGACACTGGACCCCAGTTAGCATAACAGGTACAAAATACTTAAATATACTTACTACACCCCAGGTATACTACTCTACACATATAACGATAGGTATGCCACAATATAACCACAAAATAGCAAAGAAAACTTAACCAGACGAAGATACAGAAGAAATAAATAAGAGGAGGGAGAGGCACTTTCCTTCCACCACACACCAGTCAGCCGAGAAGAGCGTCTCCCTCTCCGAAAGCTATGCTGCCAGCAGACTGTTCAACTAATCATACTGGTGCCCGATACTAAATTTACTCAGGTTTTACTTTACAAATGATTAGACAGTATTAGTAAACATAGTTGATGCCCTATTTATATTATTTAATAAACAACCCCAGCTCAATCTTTAAATACTCTTTGAGAAACAAGAATAGTCTTACGACTGGCAGGGAAGATACAAACAACTAACACTCTCTATGCGTGCCCTGCCATATTCTCGATATAAGCTCAATTTTTGACCTCTGGTTTCCCTCTAAAGAACCCAGAGTCGTAACACTCCTCCCCCCTTCAGAGAAAAAAAAAATGTGACTACTAGAATAGTAGTCATATTTTTTTTTGTAAGAGTATATAGAATAAAATGGACATCCATGACATAATAGAAAATCAACCAAACAACAATTTCTGTCAAAAAAAAATTACAAGGGAATCCTCTGAAAGAAAAAACATAACACAAAACAAAAAACAAAAGGAAGTAAATAAATTGGACACGGGATATTAATGTCACAGGAGAACCTAAAAAAAATAACTAAAGCATGACATTTGGTATGGCTTCCTGCGGCTCAGAATGATGTTACTCAGGCAAGCGGGACAGAGCGTCGGCTATCACGTTGAGCCGGCCCGGTAGGTGGATAAATAGAAGATTAAAGTCCTGTAGGTACAATGCCCCCTGAGGATGCGTTTATTTTTCTGCTTCATCTGATTCATGAAAACTAATGGGTTATGGTCCGTGTACACTTCCACTATATTACCTGTGAGGTACACTTCGAACTTTTTGCAAGTTAGCACTAGCGCCAACGCCTCTTTTTCTATCACCGAATAATTGCGCTGCGCCTTGTCAAATTTCACAGAGTAATAATATACTGGGTGTTCCACTTTATCATCCCCAGTTTGCAACAACACTGCACCAGCACCCGAGTCAGACGCGTCAACTTGAATTTTAAACGGACGGTCGAACCTTGACTAGCAAGCACTGGGGCGGAAGCTAAGATCAATTTCAAGTTTTTAAATGCCTCTGCACAGTCCGATGACCACTTAAATTTAACGGCCTTCCGCAACAAATCTGTGAGAGGAGTGGCCACACTGGAAAAGTTCTGACAAAAGCGTCGGTAGTACGCACACATACCGATAAATCGTTGAATGTCCTTTTTAGACCTGAGCACTGGATAGTCCAGAATAGCACTAATTTTGTCTTGTCGAGGTAACACTTTTCCTTGGCCCACTTCATAACCGAGGTACGTCACTGTGCCTTGGCCAAAATGACACTTTTTAGCATTTAAGGTTATTTGCATGTTTCAACACGGTGAACAACTGGCGTAACCTAGCTATGTGGTCAGCCCAATTAATATCAAAAGCACAATATCATCTAAATACGCCCGACATTTGGCACATTAGCGAGCAAAGAGTTCATTAGCCTCTGGAACGTGGCAGGGGCATTACGCAAGCCGAATGGTAACACTTGATACTCAAACCACCCTCGGGTGTCACAAACGCCGTTAGTTGTTTAGCACGTTCGTGAGAGGGATTGATAGTACCCTCTCGATAGATCGAACTTGGATACATACGTGGCGTTCCCGATTTCGTCGATACAGTCCTCGAGACGTGGCAACGGATAGGCGTCCACTATGGTCGCCTTGTTGAGCTGCCGATAATCGGTGCCTAAACGCCAGGAGCCATCTGGTTTGGGACCAAAGGCAGGGCGAGCACCAAGAGCCCTGGCTCTGCCTGATGAGGCCGTGCTGGAGCAAGAAGTCGACCTCCTTACGGACGATGGCCTTTTTCCGGACTCATCCGATAGGGTTGAAGGCGAATGGGGGTGTAGTCCGTCAACTCGACATCATGGTAATGGCATCAGTCTGGGTCGGGACCTCCCCGAACAGACTGGAGAATTCGTCAAGCAACGACTGCACCTCGTCACGTTGGGACATCTGCAAATGGGACAGTCCCTCCTCCACAGCATTCACAGAACTAGAATTATTGAGAATGAATTAGTTGGGTCCCCAGAACAATCATCCCCTCCCTCACTGGAAATGGAAACATTGGTTAGTGCAATGGCCTGGGGCCCTGGAACTTCTTCAGCCATTCACGTGTACAAGCATTACCTGTTTACGCTTATCAGTGTCTCACTTTGTACGTGAGGTCCCCATTCTTCTCTGTCACAATGTAGGGGCCCTCGTACTTGTGGGACATAGTGCTCCCCAGTCGAGGCTTTAGTACCAGGACAGGGTCACCGGGCTGAATACCCGCAACTTAGCCTTGGCATCGTTCCGTTCTTTCATATTCTCTTGGGCCTTCCCAAGATACTTTAGTGCCGCAGCCTTGCAGTCCTTGAGTCTCTGGTGGTGTTGCGCAAAGAAAGCCGAACCTTTCGGTTAACGTTACGTTCCCTAACAGATTCTCCTGTAACATTTGCAAGGTCCACGAACTTTATGGCCAAAGACTAACTCAAAAGGAGAGCAACCCAGTGAACTTTGCAACCCCTCCCTAGCAGCAAACAAAACATACGGCAAGTTCTCGTCCCAGAAGGTATGGGAACTCTCGCACGATGTCTTCAACATCTGCTTCAAGTTAGATGAACCTTTCAATGACCCCCTGACTCTGTGGATGGTAGGGGGCTGGAACCTTATGAGTTATTCCATGGTCCTTACAAAATTGTTCAAAAATATCAGACTTAAAGTTAGTACCATTGTCATTCTGTACAACCCGAGGCAGTCCAAAAGTGGAAAAAATTGCAACATACGAGCAACAACAGTCTTGCTCGGATGTTCCTTACAGCAAAGCCTCTGGTAACGAGTCGTGATATACACATCATCGTAATTAGATAAATTTCCAGACTTAGTTCTAGGTATGGACCACACAGTCCCATTATCACATGAGAAAATGTTCCTCCGGCACGACAAGGCTTAAGAGGAGCTTTAGGTGGAGT
>WNGS01066143.1:0-13986 GCA_020271785.1 Procambarus virginalis | reverse complement strand
ATATTTTGGACTTAACAATTTCCATAAAGTTGCAATGCTTCCTAATTGTATATGATCATCATATACAGACAGGAATTAAACTTATAAAATGTTGAGGTTAAGATACACGTATGTTAATTATGACACATAATCACTCTTCAGAACTTAATATAAACCATAATATTATAATTATCTTGATTTTTCTGTGGGTTGGAAGAAAACGCACCACGTGGGGGCTTAATTTATTATTAATTATATAAATTAATTACTTAACATAATAATTACAAATTAATTACAAAATTAATTATTATATAAATTACTTACAAAGTAATTAATACAAAATTTATCACAAATTAAAATAATCATAAATGATTATTAAGAAGTTCTTGCATGAAGAAGCATAGGCTAATTATAACGACTAAATGGATAAATAAATACTGCCTCATAATGAATAGTGAATGGGCATAAAAATTATACAGCAAATAATGGATAGCCGTTATCATGCTAATGTAATTCAATTGCCGTGAAATCTGTAATTAGACTGCGGTAATTCCAGTTCTTGGTATTCTTGGCTTATCACTTTGGGGGTTCCGTCGGAGCACCCCCCAAAGGTAACACAAATTCATTGCAAATTGGGACAAGTGTCCTCAGCAAGCTGCAATAGCGCCTTCCCCTGTAAGGCCAGGGGAAGCAGAGGAACCTGGGAGGCGGGTGGGCGTTTTGTAGTGTAACGTCCGGGAGACGGCCAGCAAGAGTGGCCGAGTCCCCTGGACGCGCTTAAATGCCCCAGCGTGATGCGCACGCAACCAAGGACGGTTAGTCACAGATATGGTATTACGTTTTCTTCTGCCCCCAGAAATTTCGCCGTTTGCTTTGCATACAGCGACTATTTTCTGTGGGTTGGAAGAAAACGCACCACGTGGGGGCTTAATTTATTATTAATTATATAAATTAATTACTTAACATAATAATTACAAATTAATTACAAAATTAATTATATAAATTACTTACAAAGTAATTAATACGAAATTTATCACAAATTAAAATAATCATAAATGATTATTAAAGAAGTTCTTGCATGAAGAAGCATAGGCTAATTATAACGACTAAATGGATAAATAAATACTGCCTCATAATGAATAGTGAATGGGCATAAAAAATTATACAGCAAATAATGGATAGCCGTTATCATGCTAATGTAATTCAATTGCCGTGAAATCTGTAATTAGACTGCGGTAATTCCAGTTCTTGGTATTCTTGGCTTATCACTTTGGGGGTTCCGTCGGAGCACCCCCAATCCCGTGAGGGCCAGCGGCGCGGAACCCCCACCCCCGAAGGGCGAGCGGAAGCTGGCTGCAAAAGTGGGTACATGCCTTCTCGGTACCTTGGCCGTAAGCGTGCCCGTATGCCCGGAGAGGCCATTAAAAAACAGTCAGTCTTACATGATCCTGACTGAAAAAGGTACCATTCCGGGCCTACTGGGCAAATGCTGCGAGGAGACGCAGCTCGCTTGGAGGGCCGTCGGAGTACCATCTTGACGAGCCGAGGAGCGGGGAGGCGGGAAGCCCCCGCCTGTGGACTGGGTGGAGTACATAGCGCCGGGGTTGTACTCCATGTAGGAAGCGCTTGTCGCCGCGGGGAATGACTGGTCGTTCCCGTGTTTTTCTTCGTCGTAGTAGCCCGCCCTCACAGAGACCAGACCTGATGTCTGGCCCCAGGGCGGGTGTGGGAATGTGAACGCTGTCCTCTCCGAGGCCGACTCCCCAGGGTCGACCCCGTGTCGGCTGTTGTCACTGGTGAGCCCCGCGGGTGCTGAGTGGAGGTGTCCGCTTGGAAGCGGGTAGTTCGTCTCCCAGGATACCTCTCCCGGGGGGCATGAGAGCCGTGTTCCACCTTTCGGGCCACGCCGTGTGTTCCTCGATCATCTCAGGATTTCCTCGTCCTCGTTCGATCGTGGATCTGGAATTATCAAAGCAGTAAGGGTGGGCAGGAGATGGTGTGCCGAGTTAACAAAAAGGCAGAGGCCCAGTTACATAGGATCCGCACCATAATTTGACTGGCGGCTGCGAGTGTGGGCCAACTGTATGCGACACCTGTTGCGAAAGGCAGGAATGGTGGAAGTGGGTGAAGCCCCAAGCATAACTGAGTGGGGAGTAACTGAAAAGCCTAGCGTGGTACTGCCAGATACAATAAGTGCAACTCCTGGGACAAACGGACGCCTCCTCCGTCGTAACTAAGAGGAGTAAATGCCAGCGTCAAGTAACTAGTACGCACCGGCACGGCAGTTATTAATGAAAATTATATTTTATAATTCATATAAATATTTTATACAAATTACAAATTATTAATATAAATTTAATAAAATAATAATATATAAATATAATAATAATATATAATAAATAGAATACAGATTTAAATATAATAAACTTTTTAAAAATTAAAAAGTATTATAATACATGTTTTTATAGACACAATTTATATTAAGTAATATAAATTATAAGTCAATGTTAGGGCACAGTGCAGCCGGAGTACTGTGGGGGCGCCTAGGGCTGCATATAGTGTGGCGAAGTCCGACTCGCCAAGCAGCGGGGAGGTACCAAGGAACGCCAACAGGCCAAGTTATGAGGGGTGTGAGGTGGCGTGGCACTGCAGAAACACTTACGCCCAACAAGACGAATGAGAACTGTAATGGAATTATATTAAGAATGGTTAGAAATTGCGTTCTTCCCTACTCTCGTGCAGATCCTCGTTTAGGACACTCCATCTGCAGCCTCGTCAGCTGTACCTAGCTGCAAGAAAGTGTTCGGCCAGGACATCAGGAGCTGGCAGAGCCCCAAGGGCATGCTCAGATGAACCACCACCAACTGTGCCAACGGCTCCTGGATCGTCGTGTGGGACCCCAGCAGCTGGGCTTGAATATAAAGAATGACGAAGTGTAAAGAAACGGCGGTCGTGTATAAATAGTTGGGTGACCGAGCATGCTCAGCTGCAACGCCACCAGCTGAGCCTACGCATCGGCTGGGACCTCAGCAGCTGGGCTCGTTCCCCTGGGGCGTGCTCAGCTACTCACCGCCAGCTGGCAATATATAATACAAGAATTAGAAATGAATAAAGAATGACAAAATGCAAGGAACAGCAAACGTACGTGAATAAAGAGGGAGGCTGACAAGCTCGGCTGCAACAGCACCAGCTGAGCCCTCCGGAGCATAAGATACGGTAATTAATTTACATACACATAAACAATGGATGTATATAAGGGCGTGCTCAGCTGGGCCTTCAGCTGCTGAGACACGGCAGCATATAAGCAATTATAGTAGTAATTAATAAATCATAATGATGAATAAGCCTAACGGTTAAATAATTAACAAATTAAATTTTTTTACAATAACCGTAATGACTGGTTAATTAAATTTCATTACTAGGGCACCCTCTGTTGGAAGACTGCCAGCTGAGCCTGTGGCTGCTGGAACATCGGTTGTGGCCAGGTCAGCCGGGACTACAGCAGCCGCGCTTGGGCCCAAAGGCATGCTCAGCTGGATCGCCGCCAACTGTGCCATTAGCTGCGGGATCATCGGCTGGGACCACATCAGTCGGAACTCCCGCCGCTGAGCTTGGCCACCCGCTGTGCTATCAGCTGCTGGATCATCGGCTGGTACCACATCAGCCGGAACTACAGCAGCTGTGCATAGCCCCCATGGGCGATCATAGCTGGAACACCACCAGCTGTGCCCTCAGCTGCTGAATCATTGGCTGGTACCACCCCCGGCGTAACATCGGCAGCTGTGCTTGGCCCACAGGGGCATGCTCTGCTGTAACACCACCAGCCGCTGGATTGTCGGCTGGGACCACGTCAGCCGGAACGACAGCAGCTGAGCTTGTCCCCCAGGGGCATGATCAGCTCGGAAATGCCACCAGCTGTGGCATCAGGTGCTGGAACATCGGCTGGTACCACAGCAGCCGGAACAACAGCAGCAGAGCTTGGCCCCCGGGTTCGTGCACAGCTGGGACACCACCAGGTGTGCCATGGGCGTGCTGGATCATCGGCTGGGACATCAGCCGGAACTACATCAGCTGTGCTTAGCCCCTCAGGGGCATCAGGTGCTGGAACATCGGCTGGTACCATAGCAGCCGGAACAACAGCAGCAGAGCTTGGCCCCCCGGGACGTGCACAGCTGGGACACCACCAGGTGTGCCATGGGCGTGCTGGATCATCGGCTGGGACATCAGCCGGAGACTACATCAGCTGTGCTTAGCCCCTCAGAGGCATTCATAGCTGGAACACCACCAGCTGTGCCCTCAGCTGCTGGATCATCGGCTGGGACCACCTCCGCCGGAACAACAGCAGCTGTGCTTGGCCGCCAGGGCCATGCTCAGCTCTGAAATGCCACCAGCTGTGGCATCAGGTGCTGGATCATCGGCTGGTACCACAGTAGCCGGAACAACAGCAGCAGTGCTTGGCCCCCGGGTCGTGCACAGCTGTGGCACCACCAGGTGTGCCATCGGCGTGCTGGATCATCGGCTGGGACCTCGTCAGCCGGGACAACAGCAGCTGTGCTTGTCCCCCAGGGCATGCTCGGCTGGCACACCGCCAGCTGCTGGATCATCGGCTGGGACCACATCAGCCGGGACTGATAATAAACACCACCAGGTGTGCCAGCGGCATGCTGGATCATCGGCTGGGACCACATTAGCCGGAACAACAGCAGCTGTGCTTGGCCCCCAGGGCATGCTCAGCTGGCCCACCGCCAGCTGTGCCGACAGCTGCTGGATCATCGGCTGGGAACACATCAGCCGGAACAGCAGCAGCTGTACTTGGCCCCCAGTGTCATGCTCAGCTCGGAACTTCACCAGCTGAGCCTTCAGCTGCTAGATCGTCGGCTGGGAACTAGAACAAATACAATAAAATTATAAAATTAAAGAAATAAATAATAAATAAAATTATAACAAGAACTAAAATGGGGAAAATAAGATTAATAATAGGACACCACCAGCTGTGCCCTCGGCTGCTGAACCATCGGCTGGGACCACCTCCGCCGGAGCATCAGCAGCTGTGCTTGGCCCCCGGGGCACGCTCGGCTGGAACACCGCCAGCTGTGCCGTCAGCTGGCGGTACCACATCAGCCGGAACTACAGCAGCTGTGCTTAGCCCCCCAGGGTCATGCACAGCTGGAACACCACCAGCTGTGCCCACAGCTGCTAGACATCGGCTGGGACCACATCCGCCGGAACAACAGCAGCTGTGCTCGGCCCCCAGGGTCATGCTCGGCTTGGAATACCACCAGCTGCGCCAACAGTTGCTGGCTCATCGGCTGAGACCACATCAGCCGGAACAGCAGCAGCTGTGCTCGGCCCCCAGGGGCATGCTCAGCTTGGCACACCACCAGCTGTGCCGTCAGAGTGCAGGATCATCGGCTGGCGCCACATCAGCCGGAACAACAGCAGCTGTGCTTGTCCCCCAGGGGCATGCTCAGCATGCTCAGCCTTCGGCTGCTGGATCATCGGCGGGAACCACTTCCGCCGGAACATCGGCAGCCGGGACAGGCGCCGGGTACACGCCGGGCACCTGGGACAATCCTAACTACAACAGGGCGCCGCGCACGCGGGCATGGAGGGGAACACGACAGGACTATATCTTAGGATAATGTAGATGGGCCGGCTGCTCCAGCATAATTCTAATCCGAAAAAAAAATTATTTTTATTAAAAATGCGACGAAATGAATAGCTGGTGACGGCAAATAAAGACGACGAACCAAGCGTCAGTTAGGTTAGGATTGGTTTGGTTAAGTTAGGTTAGGTTAGGTTAGGGTAGTTTAGGTTAAGTCAGCCCAACCTAACATTTATTCAGTACCAACGTAATGCCAGGAAGCTCTCCGGCTTCCTCCTGCCCTCCAGCTGTGCCAACAGCTGCTGGATCGATCGTCGGCTGGGAAAGTAAGGTAAGCAATAGGAAATACCAAATAATATAAATGGTAACGTGAATGCTGTCCACTCTGGAGACCAACAAAAGGAATTAAAATACCATAAAATATAAACTTAAAAGAAATAATAAAGTAAATAATGTAACAAAATAAAGAAAAATAACAAGGAATAATAGAACGCCCCCAGCTGCGCCCTCAGCTGCTGGACCCTCGGCTGGGCCCTCCTCCGCTGGTACAACAGCAGCTGTGCTTGGCCCCCCAGGGGCATGCTCAGCAGGAACACCGCCATTTGGGCTGTCCGCTGCTGGGACATCGGCTGGGACCGGATCAGCCGGTACAACAGCAGCCGTGCTTGGCCCCCTGGGTCACGCTCAGCTGGAACCCCACCAGCTGTGCCGTCAGCTGCCGGGTCATCGGCTGGGACCACCTCAGCCGGAACAGCAGCTGTGCTTGGCCCCCAGGGGCATGCTCGGCGCGGAACAGCACCGTCTGTGCCATCAACTGCTGGGACATCGGCTGGTACCACATCAGCCGGAACAACAGCAGCTGTGCTTGGCCCCCAGGGGCATGCTCAGCTGGCACACCACCAGCTGGGCCAACGACTGCTGTACATCGGCTGAAAGAAAGCTCATAAGTGTCCAGAATGGGGGAGGAGCTTCAGTCAGCATGGAGAAAGGAAGACTCACAAGTTGGTGCATACGGGTGACAAACCTCACGAGTGTCCTGAGCGTGGGAAGAGGTTCAGTCTGCGTGCGAGGTTCAGTCAGCGTGTAAAAAAGAAGACTCACATGTTTGAGCTATCGGGGGAGAAACCTTATAGTGACTTGAGTGTGGGAAGAGGATCAGTCATCCTCGAAGTAAGGCCACTCATAATTTATTACAATCGGCTGACAAACCCCACAAGTGTAGATGACAAAACTCACGAGTGTCCAGATGAGGGAAGAGATTCTGTCGTCTTGACCAAATGAAGAGACACATGTTAAGGCATCCAGATGAACGCCGTTGCAGTGTGCAGAATGTGGCAGGAGATTTCAGAACGTGAAACTATAATAACACATGTAATTCATGTGGAGGATCGACCTCATGAGTGTCGAGAGTGTGGGAAAAGATTCAGGCATCTTCGAAGACTGAAGTCTACGTTACTGCATAACTGCAATGCTCCTTACTGCATACGAAGCCGCCCACAACGCCCACGTCGGAAACCGGGCACGGACACAGTCCACACCGAAAAACCGCCGTGCACACCTCCGTGCCCCAGCGATAAGGAGCCCACAGCCCCCGGGCGTTGAGGAAAACGGGCAGGACTGTACCTTAGGTGAATTGCGATGTGCAGGCTGCTCTGCAACGCTATAGGCTAACAACAACTTCACTGTGTACTGAGCGTCGCGGATCACGGGTAGCTGTAGGCGTCAGAGTCAGGGGCGAGGAGGAGGCAGGAGCGTTTTGTAGGTAACGTCCGGGAGACGGCCAGCAAGAGTGGCCGAGTCCCTTGGACGCGCTTAAATGCCCCAGCGTGATGCGCACGCAACCAAGGACGGTTAGTCACAGATATGGTATTACGTTTTCTTCTGCCCCCAGAAATTTCGCCGTTTGCTTTGCATACAGCGACTATTTCATAATGATGTGCTGCCCGAAATCTTAGCGAAGTATCCAAAACATTGGCTATCCAAAACATTGACATTATTATTATGGGACTAGTTTTAAAATACGCTCCTTTTCATTGCGAACAATTTGATACCAAAATAAAGAACGTGGGACTCACTCCGGGCTTTTAGACCTTATATGCATTTACCCCTATAGAGAATTCTATTCCGAACACAATACCAAAACGAACGATGTAGCATGAGAAATAAGGTGATAAAACTGAAACGAGTATATACATTTTACTGATTTTGCGCGTTCACGGGTAACTTTGCCGACTTTAGTCTTTATAATATATATAAATAAATAAATATATAAACTTTTATTTAGATAAGGTGCATACATACAAGGTAAGATACAAAGTTGATGGATTTATAGAGAGAGCTAGTACATACAATGCCTAAAGCCCTATTACGCATTACGATGATATGGCGTACACATGAACTACCACACATAGGATGAGTATGGATTACACCAGAAACTATTCATTTATTTATTTTTATATACAAGAAGTTACATTGGGTTTATGAAAGTACATAACATGATGTGTTTACAATCTTGTAAAGCACTAGTTGCTTTACAAGGCAAACCAGTGGCTTTACAAACTAGTGGTGGATAATTTCGGAAACCTGTGTCACCATATGGGATTGGTGAACCAATTACAACCTCTGAAGGCCTTGGCATGCTGTGGAAAAGGAATGGGAGTCCCTGTGCTACGAATGATATACTTGAGTATTGTAAGATCCCTTATTGATTATGCTGCACTGTTATTTCTTGTTTTGGTAAAGGTAGGATGGGGAAGTTGGAGAAGGTACAAAATGAAGCCATGAGATTATCTTAGGATGCCCAAGAAATGCTATGATTGAGAAAATGAGGATGGAGTGAATCTGCAGAGTATTGGGGATAGAATTGCAGAGATAAATGTAGCCTCTGCCATTAGATTAATGAGAGGTGGGGGAGCTAATGAATTAATCCTCTCGGTTCAAAAGGTAGGAAGTAATGAACAATGTATGATGAAGAAAAGAGCATATATGAGTACCTCATGTTCTAATGTTATTAAGTATGATGTTATTACAGAGCGTATTGCTGTGCCCAAGAGAAAATTCACACCACCATGGGAGGATTGTAATGTAGATGTAGTAATTACTCCCTTGCAAAAGAAAAAAAGTATGTATGAAATACGAGAGCTGAGGGCAACATATGATTGTATAATTAGAAAATTGCCTACAGAAAACACTCTACATTATATTGTGATGGGTCAGTACTAGGATGGGAACAGGATGTATATTGTGATGGGTCAGTAGTAGGGATGGGAGAATTGTATATTGGATGGGTCAGTAGCTAGGGATGGGAAGGCAGGATGCGGATGCAAACTGAATCGTGCGCCCCTTGAGGGACTTGAAGTAGAGGGATAGGGATCACAGGATAAGTATGGGTTGCACAAACTACTGGTAACAGGATGAGTATGGGTTGCACAATAAATACTACAAAGTGGTTTAGTATGGGTGCACATAAATGAAGACTCCCAAGAATCAAATCAGAGATCAGCCCAAGCTTCATCTTGAGGCAAAGCTCAATGCCTTAAGCCATATTGATGCTCTGTCTACAGAGCATTCTCTCTCTCAAATCATAATAGTACACTAATGGTTCCCTACACACCCTTCAGGTGCAGCTGCAGCAGGCTTGGGTGACATGATGACTATGGGGTGCACAATAAACTAACACTCACAGAATGAGTATGGGCTGCACAATAAGCTACCTCTCACAAGATTAGTAATAATGAAACATTAAATTTTTGGGTAGGGTGACTGAAACTCATCTTGGGGTAAAAATGTTTATTTATATTTATTATAGTTAAATGAATTTGTAAATTATTCAATATATTGTATTATAAGTGAATTGACACTAAACCTATAAATGATACTAATAAGTTTTTAAAAATGAAAAACAGTAAAATCCTTCATGTAAGATAAGGAAGTTTACAATTAACTGTGAACTAAATTATAAACTGTAGACATAATATAAAGTATTATAATTAAAATACCTATAAAACTACCAAATAATAAGGTGTAAGGAACATTTCTATTGTTTGTCTTTTTTACTGTTTCCTCAGGTATTTAAAATTCCCATTCCGTTGTACTAAACGGTACTGTTTTTCTGGTGTAGTTCCCTGTGGTTCAATTTTACTGCATGTAGTTCTGCTGCTTCTGAATGATTGCTAATTGTAGCACTTGTTGCACCTGCAGAATTTTTTTACTTGTTGCACTTCTTGCACCTGTTGCACTTGTAGCTCGTCATGATTTTTTCCAGGGCATTATGGCTAGCTCCTTCTGATCCTAATGTAAGTTTATCTGCATCAAGCTTCCTTGTGCGTGCTTGAAAAAAAAAATAAAGATTTATAAAAATACTGCATGTACGTACACAGTTAAAAAATTGCTCAAGGAGCTAATTAAGAACAAAGCAGTTGGCCAAGTGAACAGTAAAAATATTGGAAAAAAACAAGTAAAACTAAACTGGTAGAACACCGGGAGAAAAACTTATAATATCAGACAGTCAACATGGTTTTCGAAATGGAAGATCCTGTGTACAAATTTAATCAGTTACTATGATGAGCCGCAGAAATTTTACAGGAAAGAGATGGTTGGGTTGATTGCATCTATCTGGACCTAAAAAAAGCATTCAACAGAATTCCACATAAGAGTTTGTTCTGGAAACTGGAACATATTGGAGGGGTGACAGGTAAGCTTCTAACATGGATTAAAAAATTTCAAACTGATAGAAAAATGAGGGCAGTAATCAGAGGCAATGTATCAGACTGGAGAAATGTCACGAGTGGAGTACCACAGGGTTTAGTTCTGGCACCGATAATGTTCATTGTCTAGATAAACTGTCTAACAGATAGAATACATAATTATATGAACATGTTTGATGATGATGGGTAGATAATAGGGAAGACAAAATAAGCATATGGAGCACCACTTGGCTAATGGAATTTAATGTGAATAAATGCCATGTTATGGAATGTGGAATAGGGAACATAAACCCCATACAACCTATAAATTATGTGAAAATTCTATAAAGAATTCTGATAAAGAAAGACATGTATGGGTGGTTCTAGATAGAAAACTGTCACGTGAGGACCACATAAAGCTCATGTGCCAGGAGGTTGTGCTACACTTTCGAACTTTAAATTGCTTTTAAATACATTCATGGATAAATACTAAATAAATTGTTCATGATTTTTTTAAACCAAAGCTAGAATATGCAGCAGTTGTATGGTGCCCATATCTTAAGAAGTACATGTACAAACTTGAAATGATACAAAGACATGCCACTAAGTGGTTCCCAGAACTGAAGATCAAGAGCTACGAGAAGTTAGAGGCATATATATATGCCAAAACTAGATGATGGAATAAAAAGAGGCAATATGATCATTACGTAAAAATAGTATCTGGAACCGATAAAATTGATAGGGACGAATTCCTGAGACCTAGAACTTCAAGAACAAGAGGTCATTTATTGAAACCAACTAAACAAAGCTGCTGAAGAAATATAAAAATCATTCACTTTGGCAAATAAGAGGTGGAAGATGGTTGGAACATGTTAGGGGAGAAAGTGGTGGAGGCTAAAACTGTCAAGACCTGTAATTTCAAAGCGTTATATGACAAAGAGTGCTGGGAGACGGGACACCACGAGTGTAGCTCCCATCCTGTAATAACACCTAGGTAATTATTAGATGCAGATTCTGAGTCACAATAACGTGGCTGAAGATATGAATACCGCGTAACGTGGCGGAGGTGGGGTCCCTGAATTGTTTCCAGCATGGGTTGGAAATGTATACGAGTGGGATTGGGTGGTTATAAATAGAATCTGCCTCGTATAGGCCCATAAGCAACCTTATGAAGTTACCTTTATTCTTATGAAGAATAAACCACACACCAGAAAATGAGGAGATGACCATGTTCGGTCCATCCTGGACCATTATAAAATGATTGAGAGGGGAGCAAGATTGTTGTTGTTTTAGATTCAGCTACTCAAAACAAAAAGCTCCAAGTAGTACTGGCTATGGTGAGCCCGTAAGCGAGCAAGGGAGGCACGAGCATTAAGGCAAAAGAGAGGCATGTGGAGCAAATTCTTAGAGGAAGTATGTACCAAGATCAGAAATATGCAAATGTCACCCCATTTTATATATATACCTATACATATATATATATATATATATATATATATATATATATATATATATATATATATATATATATATATATATATATAATATATATATATATATATATATATATAACTGAAACTCACACCCCAGAAGTGACTCGAACCCATACTGCCAGGAGCAACGCAACTGGTATGTAAGGGACGCCTTAAACCACTTGACCATCACGACCGGACATAAGGAAGTGATAGCCGAAGCTATATGAAACCACTCCCCGCCGGCACTCGGATGGTAATCTTGGGCATAGCATTTTTATCAAATCACCTATTTTTTGGAGCAACACATGAGGAACACAAATGCAAACAAGCCTGAATGGTCCCCAGGACTAGATACAACTGAAAACTCACACCAGAAGTGACTCGAACCCATACTGCCAGGAGCAACGCAACTGGTATGTACAAGCCTGAATGTCCTGAGGACCATTCAGGCTTGTTTGCATTGTGTTCCTCACGTGTTGCTCCAAAAATGAGGTGATTTGATAAAATGCTATGCCCAAGATTACCATCCGAGTGCCGGCGGGGAAGTGGTCATATAGCTTCGGCTATCACTTCCTTATGTCCGGTCGTGATGGTCAAGTGGTTTAAGGCGTCCCTGTACATACAGTTGCGTTGCTCCTGGCAGTAGGTTCGAGTCACTTCTGGGTGTGAGTTTTTCAGTTGTATCTAGTCCTGGGGACCATTCAGGCTTGTTTGCATTTGTGTTCCTCACGTGTTGCTCAAAAAATGAGGTGATTTGATAATAAAATGCTATGCCCAAGATTACCATCCGAGTGCCGGCGGGGAAGTGGTTCATATAGCGTCGGCTATCACTCCTTATGTCCGGTCGTGATGGTCAAGTGGTTTAAGGCGTCCCTGTACATACCAGTTGCGTTGCTCCTGGCAGTATGGGTTCGAGTCACTTCTGGGGTGTGAGTTTCAGTTGTATCTAGTCCTGGGGACCCATTCAGGCTTGTTTGCATATATATATATATATATATATATATATATAATATATATAATAGATATATATTATATATATATATATATATATATGTGACGGCAACGAGTTGGAAATGGTGGTCGGCAGTCTTCCAACTAGCAGGTGTCAGTGCTGGGCCACATATTAAATATTAAAAAAAAAGAAAAGAAAAAAAGAGAGAAAAAAAGAATGACTGCGTGTTTGGTAATCTGTGGTAAGGTAAGAAACATAAAACACAATAATAAACAATGTACTTTAATAACAATAAAAAACACAAATTGAAATAATGCAAAATCTTGGCTTAATGGTAAAAAATGTCAAGTGGAAAAATAAATAAACATGAAAATAGATTACATTAATGGGGAGGAGAATTGACATACAAAGGTAAATAAATATGAATGCTGGAATGTATGCACTATCTATAAACCTCTATTTGACCACACAAGGTGAGTCACTTAGGTGTTCATAATGAGAGCACAGATATTCTGGCTGGCAGAAACGCAAGGGACTCCAACAATAACTGGCGATGACTTGTGATTGGCGAGGAACCGTGGAGTGGCGTGTTGGTTGGCGGCCAATGAGAAAGCTGGATGGCCGCAAGTCGCTAGTTAGGCAGTTGAAGGTTCGGCGTTCGACCAGGTGTACACAGGGCTGGAGTGGGGGGAGGAGGGAGTTGCTGGTGCGTGTGGCTGTCTTGATATATACGTTTAGCCACTACAAAACGTATCTTGCATATTGTTGAGGACGTGATGAAATACGAAAATAGCAGGATAAATCTCTGATAAGAGATTATCGTCACAACTCTCCCCCGAAGCCTGCTGTTTCGGGTGAGTCATGTTCACTGGAGGTAGAGTGGGAGGTGGAGCTGCTCTACCTCATGCACTCTGGAGAGGGCGTCAGCGATGATGTTATCAGGCCCCTTGATGTTGCAGATCTTAAATTGAAGCCTTGAAGATATAAAGCCCATCGCAGCAGACGTTGGTTATTAAATTGGGCTTGATGTAAGAATCTCAGAGGGTGTGGTCCGAATAGATGGTAGGGACCTAGCACCGGTGCAGATATGGTGCAAATGTTGTAAGCTCAGGACGATGACAGGAGTTCCTTCTCTATAGTACTGTAGAGTTTCTGATGAGGCTTGAACTTGCAACTGTAGTAGTCTGACAGGTAGAACCTCCTCGCCTCGTGCTGCATTAAGACACTTCGATGCGGTACCACTGCGTCGACATGGAGAGATGAAAGGCTTCTTGATATCTGGTGAGGAGA
>WNGS01066139.1:7500-11488 GCA_020271785.1 Procambarus virginalis | reverse complement strand
GTTTATCAAGACCATCTGACGCGTTCTCTCAAGTCAATTGGTGTACTTTTGGGTTATCGGAGAAGAGAGGTGTCAGTTGGGCACGACAGGAACTTTAGTGCGTTGAAAGCTGTGCAGTTTTGCGGTGTAGCAAGCACGTCCCTTGCTCTGAGCCGTCGCTTATTGATGGCTGCAGGTTTTTTCCCAAGGGTGCTGGAACCCGAGGCCGGACTCCTTACTGCAGAGAGACGCTGATCTGCGCTGCTTTACAGACACATCTTGTGATGCTCCACCCCGTCTCAAGCTGTCTGGCTGCTGGCGCTGTTGTTGTTAGTGATTAAGTCTAGTAGAGTCCAGTCCCTTGCTTGCAAGCCCTCTGAAGGTTTAGTCTTAGTGGAGAATTTCTTGGCATAAGCATCTGTCTTTAGGTAATCGCAAATTACTTGGGAGGTGGTCGGCGAGGCAATTCGAACTCTCAAGCTCCTCCTGCGTGACACACCGGACCGATGGTGAGGAGCCGCCGCTTCGTCAGGACTGTCGTCGAGGAGGTCCCTGAACGACACGGCGGTGAGTGCGGGTCGTCTCCTTGTGACAGTGCTCTTCCCGTCTCTCTCCGTAGCCTCCCGTCTCCACCACGGCCAAGTCTTGGAGGGCTCCAGCACTCCGGTACTCAAGACCTCACTCTCCACAACACTGGCCCCCTCTTCCTCTCACACCAACAGTAAGGCACCAACACCAGTGGAGCTGTGTGGCACCAACACCAGTGGAGCCGTGTGGCACCAACACCAGTGGAGCCGTGTGGCACCAACACCAGTTTTGACGTGTGGCAACAGCACCAGTGTTGACGTGTGGCACCCACACCAGTTTAGTCGTATGGCTCCACCAGCGCCACCACCGGCCAGCAGTCTCGCAAGCAGCAACAAGGCTGTGGTGGCGCGAGCAAGCTTGCCACACTCCCAGCCACAGTCTTCACTACCGGAGCTACACACACACACACACACACACACACACACACACACACACACACACACACACACACACACACACACACACACACACACACACACACACAGTTGCCCTCGGCCGCGGCTATCACACTCAATGAGGGGTAACACGAGGGGTCGCTGAAGCTTGCCTACACCAGAGGCTCCCCACAACCTTAAAATATGGCATAGACCATCTAGGTCTTCTAAAAGTCGTGCTTAACTTTACATAGATTGTCACTGCATGTCAAGTTAGCCAAGAGCTCATTATCCAGGAACCTGACTCCACTCATGCCAGTAATTCAACGGTCATCGAGCGCTCGCAACACAATTTGTTTTCCAAGCAAATAATGAACAATCAACATTACAATTTGCATTTTCCGCACAATGGGTTTCTGCTCACAAACACTATTATCAAATAACGATACTGCCGAAGAGAGATCAACATGCTGATGTTCAGCCACCACCACCACCACTGGCGTGTGTGTGAGTGTTGGGGGGAGGGGGTGCTGAGGGAGAAGCCCCTGTCTATCTGACAGTTATTTCCTGCGCGGGAAGTGCCCAAGACGCATGGGCAGGCCGGGGCACGTCACGCGGGCACAACAGGCAGAAGAACTAGTGTGTGTGTGTGTGTGTGTGCAGCTGGCTAAGCGTATCCAGAGCAGAAGTGTGGCTGGTCCGCCTACAGCCACCTCCTCTCACACCTTCCTGACGCAGGCGAGACGCCGCGAGCGACGTGCCGGGGCACCCTCAGCAGGCAGACAGCACCATTACACTGCGACAAGAGCTGTCGTGCGGGGAGTTTACGGGAGGGGAAGACAGGCGGGAGCGAGGAGATGAGATGGTGCCACCCAAGAGACGGGCGGCCAGCGTGTGCGTGTTTGTGTCACAAAAAAGCCGGCAAGTCAGGCCAAGGAGCAAGTTAGTCAGTCAGTTGGTGTTGTGTGAGCTTAGTAGCGGGCGGGTGGGCTCGGGCGGGCGGGTGGGCGGGTATGGGCGGGCGGGTGGCGGTGGTAACCAAAGGGAACCACGCCTGCTTTGTTGCCATGGTGACCATCGCAACGCCCAGCAGATTCTGGCCCCCCATCGCTTTCCCGGACAGGTTATCACACCGCCACCCCCTGTCCCAGCCACCACCAGTGTCCCAGTGTCCCAGCCACCACCAGTGTCCCAGTGTCCCAGCCACCACCAGTGTCCCAGTGTCCCAGCCACCACCAGTGTCCCAGTGTCCCAGCCACCACCAGTGTCCCAGTGTCCCAGCCACCACCAGTGTCCCAGCCACCACCAGTGTCCCAGTGTCCCAGCCACCACCAGTGTCCCAGTGTCCCAGCCACCACCAGTGTCCCAGTGTCCCAGCCACCACCAGTGTCCCAGTGTCCCAGCCACCACCAGTGTCCCAGCCACCACCAGTGTCCCAGTGTCCCAGCCACCACCAGTGTTCCAGTGTCCCAGCCACCACCAGTGTTCCAGTGTCCCAGCCACCACCAGTGTCCCAGTGTCCCAGTAACCACCAGTGTCCCAGCCACCACCAGTGTCCCAGCCACCACCAGTGTCCCAGTGTCCCAGCCACCACCAGTGTCCCAGCCACCACCAGTGTCCCAGTAACCACCAGTGTCCCAGCCACCACCAGTGTCCCAGCCACCACCAGTGTCCCAGCCACCACCAGTGTCCCAGCCACCACCAGTATCCCAGGTGTTCCAGCCACCACCAGTGTCCCAGCCACCACCAGTGTCCCAGCCACCACCAGTGTCCCAGCCACCACCAGTGTCCCAGCCACCACCAGTGTCCCAGTGTCCCAGCCACCACCAGTGTTCCAGTGTCCCAGCCACCACCAGTGTCCCAGCCACCACCAGTGTCCCAGTGTCCCAGCCACCACCAGTGTACCAGTGTCCCAGCCACCACCAGTGTCCCAGCCACCACCAGTGTCCCAGCCACCACCAGTGTCCCAGCCACCACCAGTGGCCCAGTGTCCCAGCCACCACCAGTGTCCCAGCCACCACCAGTGTCCCAGCCACCACCAGTGTCCCAGCCACCACCAGTGTCCCAGCCACCAATATGACCTAACAAAGAAAAACAATTTCTTAACACTATGTAATGTAGGTAAAACTTGCTCTAATTAAGTTAGTAATTAATGATATGCAGTGATATAAATTTTGAAAAATCGCTCTGGCCATTAGGCAAAACGGTCCGTATATCCCAATACTAATTGGCAAGAGCCGTTTGGAGTATTTTCTTATATATCTGCTAAAATAAGTCTGTCCTTAACTAAACATATATTTTTTTTTTTTACATTTTACTAACTTAATTAGACCTATCTCAACCTATGTTGGTGTTCCGAATAATAACATACTTTAATTGGGTCAGGTTATATATATATATATATTATATATATATATATATATATATATATATATATATATATATATATATATATATGGTTAAGTCCAAACATGTGTAAACTATTTTGTTTATTCATTAGTGAATACAGTTTGTTAGGGAAGTGTGGATATTAGACAATTATATTTCACCATACCTCAGACCCCCCCTTGTACACCTGTGTTGATGTTTCCCTCTTCGAGGCCTCCTCAGGTGTTCTGTAAGTGTCACATGATCTTGAGCGCAACATTGCATGGTATGCAAATAAGGAAGACGCCTGTAATTTACCGCCTCCTATCTCTCCTTCGTGCATATACTGGTAATATATTACTTGCCAGCTTTCAGGTGAAAACTTGCAAATGTATAATACACAAAATGTGTGATATACACATATATGCAATATGAACATATCCTTATCATGTGTACTTATCTATATGTACTCCAAATATGTGCGTGCAGGGTGGCCGCCTATTGTTCTAGCTCCTGATCCTCCTGTTTCTCCTCATATCTATTAGTAGGATTATATAAAAACAGCCTCGATTACCTCGCCAATTAGTTAATTCTACCTGTTCCAAACCAATACAGTTAAGTGCTTTCCTATATCCCTTGCCTCACCTGAGGCCCTCAGTTCCATCCATGCCCTCCTCTTC
>WNGS01066139.1:0-5000 GCA_020271785.1 Procambarus virginalis | reverse complement strand
CTGGTGACCTAGCAAACCCAGCTCCAGATATTATCTTCCTTGGAGATTTCAATTTACCGAGTCTAAGATGGAGAATGGCAAACACAAATATCATAGCAGGGAATGACCCGGGAAATAACCAGCCACAGGTCAGAGAACTTTTGAGATTCTGTGACAAATTCTCGCTCAATCAACAGATTACAGAACCAACTAGGAACGAAAACACACTAGACTTGTTATTCACAAACAATGATGAACTAATCAGAGACATAACAATCTCAGATACTTCATACTCAGACCATAAGCTCATTGAAGTGCGAACTAGCATAAATAACGGTAGTAGATCTAAGAGACCCAACAAGCGAGAAGGAATATTCAATCAATTCAATTTCAACAATAAGAGGATTACTGGGAAAAAATAAATGTAGACCTTTTAACCATTCAATGGGAGACGGTCTTAAGCGACAAAACTCCCACACAGGGAATAGCTCAACTGACAGCTGAAGCTTACAAGGTCTGCTTGAAGCACGTGCCGGTGAGGAGGGGCAGAAAGAGGAACACTCTAGAAAGAGAACGCAGACGACTGTACAGGAGAAGGAAAAAAATAACGGAAATGCTTCGGCAGACACAACTATCACAAGCAAGGAAAATAAGCCTAAGCAGGGAGATCGAAGAAATCGAACAAACGTTGAAGCGATCATATGAGTCTGAGGAAATGGAATTGGAACAGAGAGCTATACAAGAGATAAGGAAAAATCCGAAATATTTTTTCACATACGCTAAATCAAAATCCAAAACCTCGACCAGTATTGGACCGTTAATTACAAATGAAGGTACGTACACAGAGGACAACAAAGAGATTAGTGAAATTCTAAGAAGCCAGTATGAGGCTATGTTTAGCACACCAATTAACAACATGAAAGTTGATGACCCAGACAGCTTCTTTATGAATGACATTCAAGCTGCAGATAATATAACGGATATTACCACAAACTCGGAAGACTTTGAAAGAGAAATTGACAATATGCCCATGCACTCAGCCCCTGGGCCTGACTCATGGAATTCAATATTCATAAAGAAATGTAAAGTACCAGTAGCGAGAGCACTCAGCGTAATATGGAGAAAGAGCCTGGATACAGGGGAGATACCAGCAGCACTTAAATCTGCAGATATAGCTCCGTTGCACAAGGGGGGGAGTAAAGCCTTGGCAAAAAATTATAGGCCAGTTGCACTAACATCACACATAATAAAAGTGTTTGAAAGAGTGATTAGGAATCAAATTTCTAGTTTTATGGAAAACAATGAATTGCACAATCCAGGACAACATGGATTTAGAGCGGGAAGATCCTGTCTGTCACAGTTACTCAACAGGCGTTCGACAAATGTGACCATGGGGTGATAGCTCACAAAATGAGGTCAATGGGAATAACTGGAAAAGTAGGACGCTGGATACTCAATTTCCTGTCGAACAGAACACAAAGAGTAACAGTCAATCAGATAAAATCGAGTCCAAGCGATGTTAAAAGCTCTGTACCTCAAGGTACAGTCCTTGCACCGCTACTGTTCCTTATTCTCATATCTGATATAGACAAAAATACACGTCACAGCTTCGTGTCATCCTTCGCAGATGACACAAAAATCAGCATGAAAATTACCTCTGCTGAAGACATTGAAAAACTACAAACAGATGTCAACAAAGTTTTCGATTGGGCAGCAGAAAATAATATGATGTTTAACAGTGATAAATTTCAGGTACTCAGGTACGGCAAAAATGAGGATCTGAAACATAATACAGGGTACAAAACACAATCAAATCTTCCCATAGTAGAAAAACAGCATGTCAAGGATTTGGGAATAATGATGTCCGACGATCTAACGTTTAGGGAGCATAACCAAGCAAATATCGCATCAGCCAGAAAAATGATCGGATGGATTACGAGAACTTTCAAATCCAGGGATCCCATCACAATGGTTGTACTCTTCAAGTCACTTGTGTTGTCCCGTCTCGAATACTGCTCAGTACTCACTTCCCCCTTCAGAGCAGGAGAGATTGCTGAAATAGAGGGAATACAGAGAACATATACGGCACGCATAGACGAGATAAAACACCTAAATTATTGGGATCGTCTCAAAGCTCTCCAAATGTACTCTCTAGAAAGGAGACGAGAGAGATACCAAATAATATACACGTGGAAAATACTGGAGGGCCAGGTCCCAAATCTACACAGTAAAATAACAACGTACTGGAGTGAACGATATGGAAGAAAATGCAAGATTGAACCAGTGAAGAGCAGAGGTGCCATAGGCACAATCAGAGAGCACTGTATAAACATCAGAGGTCCGCGGTTGTTCAACGTCCTCCCAGCGACTATAAGAAATATTGCCGGAACAACCGTGGACATCTTCAAGAGAAAACTGGACTGTTTCCTAAGAGAAGTCCCGGATCAGCCGGGCTGTGGTGGGTATGTGGCTCTGCGGGCCGCTCCAAGCAACAGCCTGGTGGATCAAACTCTCACAAGTCGAGCCTGGCCTCGGGCCGGGCTTGGGGAGTAGAAGAACTCCCAGAACCCCATCAACCAGGTATCAACCAACCAGGTTCCTGTGGGTAGTTGTTTCTCGCATCTTTGTATCGCTGGTATGATTGGGGTTTGGCCTCTTCCTGTATTGATTCCATTTTTGTGTCTTTTGGTCTCTGGCCCTCTCGCACTTTCTGTCGAACCAATCCTGTTTCCTAGTTCTGCTTCTCTGTTTTGGTATAATTTTTTTGTGCCTTTATCATATATTTCACAAAACTTGACATACATCTCATTCACTTCCTTGCCTAGCAACAAGTCTGTCCAATTATACTCCCTAAAAATTTTTCTAAGGTTGCCATAATGTCCTCTCCTAAAGTCAGGTTTTTCAATTGCATCGACCATCATATTTTCTTCCAGATTATAACGCATTGCATACTTTATCCCCAAAAAGACATGGTCACTTTTACCCAAGGGAGGAAGGTACTGAATGTCAAATATTTCTTCCTCCTTCCTGGTAAATATCAAATCTAGCATGGAGGGAACGTCCCTTCCCTCATCCTCGTAGCTTGTTTAACATGTTGATACAAGAATGTTTCCAGGATGAGGTCTACAAATTTACAGGTCCAGAAATCTTCTGTTTTAGCTTCATATGCTTCCCAGTCTATGGATTTCAAGTTGAAGTCGCCGACTATCAACAGTCGTGAACTATCGTTATCCGCTCTCGCTATGATCTCTCTCATTATCGTTATAAGACCTTCTCGTTTACTATCTAGCTCCTCCTTTGACCATGTGCTGCTTAGCGGTGGACTATATGCATTTATGATCATTAGTTTATCATCCTCATGGCAGATCTCTAGTGCTATTATGTCAACTTCTTGTGGATTGGTAGTCATTATTTCGTTCACCTTTAGGTGTTCTTTCACCAGCACAGCAACGCCACCGCCTTTCCTAATTTTTCTGTCCCGTCTCCAAATTGAGTAGCCCCTTGGGAATATGACCTCATTTAAAATAACATCTTCAAGTTTTGTCTCCGTGAGTGCAACAATGTCTGGTGTCTGCAGCTGTATTATATCACTTAACTCCAGTATCTTTGACCTTACTCCATCTATGTTGGTGTATGCAATCTTCAGGAACTTGTTCCCCATCTTCTTATTTTTCACTCCCCCTTTCTCTAATGATTTTGTTGGTTTGCTTTTATGTACCACTTTACTGGTCTGCCTACCCCTATCACTTTGTAGAAAAAAGAATTGATTTCTTCTTCATTCCTGCTCTCATTTAAACGTTTTGCCTCGGCGAGGTTCAGTTTCAGCTTCTCTCTATCTTCTTTTGAAAGATCTCGTCTTAACGACCACCCTTTCCCATCCTCAACGCTTTGTAATTTTCTGGCATTCCTTAGTACTTCTTCCATCTGTTTGGCACCGTTTAGGGTGATCCTCAAAGGTCGATCTTTCCCTTTTACATATCTGCCTATTCTCCTGTAGTCGCACACATTCTCTTTGGTTGTAAGACCTTCCACGAGGCCAACAATTTTATCTACTACTTTGCTTCTTCTACAGCTCTTTCTGACCTAGATGTTATCTCCTTTTCTTTGCATCCAAAAATGATCAGGGACTTACTCCGATCAACTGTGTTTTGCACCAACTTTGGGTTAGATGCCAATTCTTTTCTCACTTCTAGCCTAATGTTTGTTTTATCTTGGTTGCTGCAGTGTTTGACTTCTTTTACTGCTTCTTCTATTTTTCCTTGTCCTTGGCCACTTGCGCATAAGTGAGTTGCATATCTTTCTTGCACTGTTCTATTCCCTGTGCAACTTCCTCCATCTGTGCTGACAAAAGCTGTTTCTCCTGTTGAATTTCCTTACCTAACCTATTGTAGTCATTTGTGTTTAAATTTACTTTAACTTCTTCCAAAGCTATTTTTAAGAGACTATTTTCTTCTTCCATGGCTTTGCAATTTGTTTCCAATTTAATCTTATCCTTGCACAAGTCTTTCACTACACCCTCAAGACATACAACTTTGCTATTTAAATGGTCATTACTTTCTTTCAATTTACTAATTAATTCTATATGAGAGGTCACTATAGTATCTAATTTTGCCAACTTGGTTAGTCTCAATGCTTTCTTCACTGAAACCATCAAAATCAAGCTCTGTTGTGTATTTCCTCTTGCCACCGGCGGCCATCTTGAATGTTGTTCTCTGCACTGTAAACACTAGGGCAACTTTTTCTCATCCAATTTTTTCACTTCCCTTGGCACATTCCTGTTATCTCACCTATTTTTCAAAAGCACTATACCTTTATGTTGTCTGGGACACCACTCACTATCATCATCCTGTACTACAACACTTAGGATTGTTGAAATAAGCTGGAGCTCCTCTTGTCTGCCTCCTGGGATAGAACTTGGTGTTGAGGTCCTTATGTATATATATACAATGGGGCCCCTCGACTTATGATGCGAAACCGTTCCAGAGACGGATTGTAAGTCGAAATTTCACCGACAGAGCATT
>WNGS01066129.1:0-10447 GCA_020271785.1 Procambarus virginalis | reverse complement strand
ATATATATTATATATATATATAAATATATATATTATTAAATATGACCGAAAAAGTAAGATTAATAATTCTAACACAACTTTTCTCGATTTTCCTTATGTTTCTTCTTTTTACTGGTGACGGTAAATGAAAAATCAATTCTCCAAAATTCATTTTATTTCTAGTCTAGAAATAAAAATAAAAAAAAACTAGAAATAAAACTCGACTAGAAATAAAAATGAATTTTGGAGAATTGCTTTGTCATTTACCGTCACCAGTAAAAGAAACATAAGGAAAATCGAGGAAAATTCGTGTTATAATTATTAATCTTACTTTTTCGGTCATATTAATAATATATGTCTACAGGAAAGACTGCTACCAAAATATACTAATAGTATATATATAATATCTATATATATAGATATAGATAGATAATATATATATAGTATATATATCTATTATATATATATATAGCTATAATATATATATATATATATATATATAGATATATATATATATATATATATATATATAACTATATATATATTATATATATGCCTGTAATGAGTTACAGAGACATAGACATAGAGCTAACTGGAAGACACTCATATGTAACAATCTTGATGCTGAATGCCAAAATAGTGGTGATTGATGTAGATAATGTCAACTCTGTTCAAGTTCAAGTTCAAGTATGTTTATGAGATAAGAAAGAAATACATCTCAAAGGGATTGAGTAGCTTAGGCTATTTCTACAACCCCCTAACTCTGTTCATATGTACATAGACACACTTATAGAGGAGATACTCTTACCGTAGATGTATTCATTTGGGGTCTCGTAGTAGCCAGTAAGCAAATGAACAAGCACTGCAGAGGATGCGCTCATGAATTGAAAACTGACGTAACAAGCATTTGCTGGATACAGTTTTTTGAAGATTCTGCGATCGTTTTTGAGGTACAAAGCTGAGGAAGGGACACCTTAATTAGAATTTTAACTTTATATTGAATTCTGACAAATGTCTCTGTAATTACACAAAGAAACCAAAATGGCATGAAATATGAATAAGGAGATAATTTAGAGCAGTTGTGGAAGTTGAACCAGCGTCCTGGTGAAGACCAGGGACATGCCTATTATTCACCAGGACCCTGGTTCAAATCCCCACTCTGCTCCTGGCATTATTTGTGACAGACAAAGCCAGAAGTTAATCGCCTGGCGATTAACGGTGATTAACAATGCGCATAAGCAACAGGACTCAATTAAGGAACGTATATTCTCTTCCCACAAACAGACCATCACCAAGAAGTCTTAACAAACAACACAGAAATCATCGATAGATACAGCGATAGCAGGCGGCTTGATATCTGCGAGGCACTACACATCAAAACGTCAACACCAGCAATCAACAGCCAATTAATGCACAACTATATTCTACCCACTTCAAGACTCCGGTACAATATAGAAGCATCAAGAGAAAATATGGGCCAATAGGCCCTATGCAGATTACTTCCATTCTTCCCTCTCATTTATCCAATTTATACCCATTGCTTCGTGTTCTTATATATACATATATATATATAATTATATGTATATATATAATATATATATATGGTGTGTGTGTGTGTGTGTGTGTGTGTGTGTGTGTGTGTGTCACCTATATGTACTCACCTATATGTGTCTGCAGGATCGAGCATTGACTCTTGGATCCCGCCTTTCGAGCATCAGTTGTTTACAGCAATGACTCCTGTCCCATTTCCCTATCATACCTGGTTTTAAAATTATGAATAGTATTTGCTTCCACAACCTGTTCCTTAAGTGCATTCCATTTTCCCACTACTCTCACGCTAAAAGAAAACTTCCTAACATCTCTGTGACTCATCTGAGTTTCCAACTTCCATCCATGTCCCCTCGTTCTGTTACTATTCCGTGTGAACATTTCGTCTATGTCCACTCTGTCAATCCCTCTGAGTATTTTATACGTTCCTATCATGTCCCCCCTCTCCCTTCTTCTTTCTAGTGTCGTAAGGCACAGTTCCCTCAGGCGCTCCTCATACCCCATCCCTCGTAGCTCTGGGACGAGTCTCGTTGCAAACCTCTGAACCTTTTCCAGTTTCATTATATGCTTCTTCAGATGGGGACTCCATGATGAGGCGGCATACTCTAAGACTGGCCTCACGTAGGCAGTGTAAAGCGCCCTAAATGCCTCCTTACTTAGGTTTCTGAATGATGTTCTAACTTTTGCCAGTGTAGAGTACGCTGCTGTCGTTATCCTATTTATATGTGCCTCAGGAGATAGATTAGGTGTTACGTCCACACCCAGGTCTCTTTCGCGCGTCGTCACAGGTAGGCTGTTCCCCTTCATTGTGTACTGTCCCTTTGGTCTCCTATCTCCTAGTCCCATTTCCATAACTTTACATTTGCTCGTGTTGAATTCCAGTAGCCATTTCTCTGACCATCTCTGCAACCTGTTCAGGTCCTCTTGGAGGATCCTGCAATCCTCATCTGTCACAACTCTTCTCATCAACTTTGCGTCATCCGCAAACATCGACATGTAGGACTCTACACCCGTAAACATGTCGTTAACATATACAAGAAATAGAATTGGTCCCAGCACCGATCCTTGTGGTACTCCACTTGTTACTGTTCGCCAGTCCGACTTCTCGCCCCTTACCGTAACTCTTTGGCTCCTTCCTGTTAGGTAGTTCCTTATCCATGCTAGGACCTTTCCCCCTACCCCCGCCTGCCTCTCGAGTTTGAACAGCAGTCTCATGTGCGGTACTGTATCAAAGGCTTTTTGGCAGTCCAGAAATATGCAGTCTGCCCAACCATCTCTGTCCTGTCTTATCCTCGTTATTTTATCATAGAATTCCAGAAGGTTTGTTAGGCACGATTTCCCTGTCCAGAACCCATGTTGATGTTTGTTCACAAACCTAACGTTCTCCAGGTGTGCAACCAGTCGTAGCCTAATTATTCTTTCCAGTATTTTACAGGGGATGCTTGTCAGTGATACAGGTCTATAGTTAAGTGCCTCCTCCCTATCGCCTTTCTTGAAGATCGGCACGACATTTGCCTTCTTCCAGCAACTGGGCAATTCTCCCGACATAAGTGACTCATTAAAGATCATTGCCAGAGGCACGCTGAGGGCCTGCGCTGCTTCTTTTAGTATCCACGGTGATACTTTGTCTGGTCCTACTGCTTTAGATGCATCTAGAGTTGTCAACTGTTTCATTACCTCCTCTGCTGTCACCTCTATATCTGATAGTCTTTCATCTAGGGTAACCCCTTCCAACAATGGGAGCTGCTCAGGCTCGGTAGTGAACACTCCATGGAAACTGGCATTCAGTGCCTCACAGATTTCCTTGTCACTTTCAGTATATGCCCCCTCTGCCTTCCTTAGTCTTGTCACTTGGTCGTTCACCGACATTTTTCTTCTTATATGACTGTGTAGTAGCTTAGGTTGTTTTTTCGCTTTGATTGCAATATCGTTCTCATAGTCCCTTTCCGATGTTCGTCTTATGTTAATGTAATCGTTCCTAGCTCTGTTGCATCTGATCCTGTTGTCCTCTGTCCTTTGTCTTCTGTACTTCCTCCACTCCCGCCTGCTGGCCATTTTTGCTTCCTGACACTGTCTATTAAACCATGGGTTATTATATTCCTTCTTATTTTTTCCCTTTACTGTTGGTATAAATCTCTCTTCGGCCTCTTGGCATTTCTGTATGACTAGGTCCATCATATCTTGGACTGTTTTTCCTCTAATTTCTTCCTCCCACTGCACTTCTCCCAGATAGTCCCTTATCCTCCTATAGTCCCCTTTCCTGTAGTCAACTCTCCTTTCCCAGATCTCTTGTCCCATGGTCATAAGTTTGAATTCCATCATGTAGTCAAAGACTAGGACACAATGGTCACTGGCCCCTAGAGGTATTTCATGCTCCAAATTCTCGATATCTTCTACGTTCTGGGTGAAAATCAGGTCTAATAGGCTCGGTGCATCTCCTCCTCTTTCCCTTGTGTCTTCCTTCACATGCTGTGTTAGGAAATTCCTGTCTATAACATCTACTAATTTTGCTCCCCACGTTTCGTCCCCTCCATGGGGATTCCTTGATTCCCAATTTATCTCTCCATGATTTAGGTCCCCCATGATCAGCAGCTTCGCTCTCATTCTGTGGGCTAGTGTTGCTGCCTTCTGCAGTTCATCTATGCCTTGATGTTGTCATCATACTCCTGCCTGGGTCTTCTACTGTTTGGTGGGGGATTGTAGATTACCAAGATCACAATCTTCCTCCCATCTACTGTTAGAGTTCCATGTATGAAGCTTGTGCACTCATTGGTAACCTGATATCCCAGGTCTTCAAACTTCCATTTTCGCTTTATTAGGAGTGCCACTCCCCCTCCCTGTCTCTGTATCCTCTCATTTCTTATCACCTGGTACCCTTCAGGAAAGATTGCATCTGAGAGCATGTCATTAATTTTAGTTTCCACAATTGCAACTATGTCAGGATCTGCCTCACTCACTCTTTCTTTTATCTCTTCTGCTTTATTAGATACCCCATCAGCATTGGTGTACCATACCTTGAGACTCTTCATGGAAACTCCTGTACCAGGGTTCCCCTTTCTCTGGGGGTCTGGGGGGATCTGGGGGGTGTCTGGGGGTGACTGGGGGCAGGGGGGTCCTGGGGGATCTGAGGGGTGTCTGGGGGATGACTGGGGGTGGGAGGATCCGGGGGGTGTCCGGGGGATCCGGGGGGTGTAAGGGGGGGTCCGGGGGTGTATGGGGGTGAAAGAGTTCGGGAGGGGAGCTTGGGGGCTAATGGGGCTGGGCTTCTAGGGAGGTAGGTAGGAGGGTTTGGGGTAGGGCCTGGGTAGGTAGGTCTGGGGTAGGAAGGGCATACTGGGTCTGAAGATTGGGAGGATCCGATAGGCATAGAGGGGTTGGGAGATAGCGTAAGGTGGGAGTCAGATAGAGGTTGAGAGGTCGGGAGGGGGAAGAATAGAGGGGGTGGGAGGAACCTCCCACCCCCTCGCAAGGGTGGGGGGTCACATGGAAGGAGAGGGGATGAGGAGGGGTGAGGGCTGGGTAGGTTTTGGGGGTTGAGGGGTTGAGGGCTCGGTGAGTGTTCGATTGTTTCTGATAGTACCTGTGGGAGTGTGTGAGGGTCTCTGAGAGTACCAGTGGGAGTGTGAGAGTTTGTGAGTGTCTCAGAGTGCCTGTGGGAGTTTGTGAGTGTTACTGAGAGTACGTATAGGAGTGAGTGTGTGAGAATCTCTGAGAGTACCTGTGGGAGTATGTGAGTGTGTGAGTGTCTCTGAGAGTACCTGTGGGAGGGTGAGAGTATCTCTGAGAATACCTGTGGGAGTATCTCTGAGAGTACCTGTGGGAATGTGAGACTGTGTGAGTATCTCTGAGAGTACCTGCGGGAGTGTGGGAGTGAGTGTCACTCAGAGAGAATCTGTGAGCGTGTGTGAGTGTCTCTGAGATTACATGTGGGAATGTGAGAGTGTCTCTGAGAGTACCTGTGGGAGTGTGTGAGTGTCTCTGAGAGAATCTGTGGGAGTGTAAGAGTGTCTCTGAGATTACATGTGGGAGTGTGTGAGTGTCTCTGAGAGTACCTGTGGGAGTGTGTGAGTGTCTCTGAGAGTACCTTTGGAGTGTGTGAGTGTTTCTGAGAGAATCTGTGGGAGTGTGTGAGTGTCTCTGTGAGTACCTTTGGGAGTGTGTGAGTGTTTCTGAGAGTACCTGTGGGAGTGTGTGAGTGTCTCAGTGAGAATCTTTGGGAGTGTGTGAGTGTCTCTGTGAGTACCTTTGGGAGTGTGTGAGTGTCTCTGAGAGTACCTGTGAGAGTGTGTGAGTGTCTCTGAGAGTACCTGTATGAGTGTGTGAGTGTCTCTGAGAGTACCTGTGGGATTGTGTGAGTGTCTTTGAGAGTACCTATGGGAGTGTGAGAGTGTCTCTGAGAATACCTATGGGGTTTGAGAGTGTCTCTGAGAGTACCTGTGGGAGTGTGAGAGTGTCTCTGAGAGTACCTGTGGAGTTTGTGAGTGTCTCTGAGAATACCTGTGGGAGTGTGTGAGTGTCTCTGAGAGTACCTATGGGAGTTTGAGAGTGTCTCTGAGAGTACTGTGGCAGTGCGTGAGTGTCTCTGAGAGTACCTGTGGCAGTGTGTAAGTGTCTCTGAAAGTACCTGTGGAAGTGTGTTAATGTCTCTGAGAGTACCTGTGACAGTGTGTCAGTGTGTGTGAGTGTCTCTGAGAGTACCTGAAGGGGTGTGAGAGTGTCTCTGAGAGTACCTTTGAGAGTGTGTGAGTGTCTTTGAGAGAATCTGAGGGAGGGTATGTGAGTATCTCTGAAAGTACGTGAGGGGGTGTGAGAGTGTCTCCTAGAGTACCTGTGGACGTATGAGAGTGTCTCTGAGAGTACCTGTGGGAGTGTGGGAGTATCTCTCTGAGTATCTGTTGGAGTGTGTGAGTGACTCTGGGAATACCTATGGGAGTGTTAGAATGTCTCTGAGAGTACCTGTGGGAGTTTGTGAGTGTTTCTGAGAGTACCTGTAGGAGTGTGTGAGTGTCTCTGAGAGTACCTGTAGGAGTGTGTGAGTGTCTCTGAGAGTACCTGTAGGAGTGTGTGAGTGTCTCTGAGAGTACCTGTAGGAGTGTGTGAGTGTCTCTGAGAGTACCTGTAGGAGTGTGTGAGTGTCTCTGAGAGTATCTGTAGGAGTGTGTGAGTGTCTCTAAGAGTACCTGGGGAGTGTGTGAGTGTCTCTAAGAGTACCTGGGGAGTGTGTGAGTGTCTCTAAGAGTACCTGGGGAGTGTCTGAGTGTCTGTGTGAGTACCTGAGGAGTGTGGGAGTATCTCTCTGAGTATCTGTGGGAGTGTGTGAGTGTCTCTGAGATTACCTTTGGAGTGTGTGAGTGTCTCTGAGAGTACCTGTGGGAATGTGAGAGTGTCTCTTAGAGTTCTTATGGGAGTGAGTGTCTCCGAGAGTACCTGTGTGAGTGTTCGAGTGTTTCTGAGAGTAACCTTTGGGAGTATGTGAGTGTTCGAGTGTTTCTGAGAGTACCTGTAGGAGTGTGTGAGTGTCTCTGAGAGTACCTGGGGAGTGTACTCACCTAATTGTACTCACCTAATTGTGCTTGCGGGGGTTGAGCTTTGGCTCTTTGGTCCCGCCTCTCAACTGTCAATCAACTGGTGTACAGATTCCTGAGCCTACTGGGCTCTATCATATCTACATTTGAAACTGTGTATGGAGTCAGCCTCCACCACATCACTTCCTAGTGCATTCCATTTATTAACTACTCTGACACTGAAAAAATTCTTTCTAACGTCTCTGTGGCTCATCTGGGTACTAAGTTTCCACCTGTGTCCCCTTGTTCGTGTCCCACCCGTGCTGAAGAGTTTGTCTTTGTCCACCCTGTCAATTCCCCTGAGAATTTTGTAGGTGGTTATCATGTCTCCCCTTACTCTTCTGTTTTCCAGGGATGTGAGGTTCAGCTCCTTTAGCCTTTCCTCGTAGCTCAATCCTCTCAGTTCCGGGACGAGCCTGGTGGCATACCGCTGAATCTTCTCTAACTTTGTCTTGTGTTTAACTAGGTATGGACTCCAGGCTGGAGCTGCATACTCCAGGATTGGTCTTACATAAGTGGTATACAGGGTTCTGAAAGATTCCTTACACAAGTTTCTAAAGGCAGTTCTTATGTTGGCCAGTCTAGCATATGCCGCTGATGATATTCTTTTGATGTGGGCCTCTGGGGACAGGTTCGGTGTGATATCAACCCCCAGATCTTTCTCTCTATTTGACTCTTGCAGGATTTCACCTCCCAGATGATACCTTGTGTTCAGCCTCCTGCTCCCTTCGCCTAATTTCATCACCTTACACTTTCCTGAGTTGAACTTTAGCAGCCATTTTCTAGACCATTCCTCCAGTTTATCCAGGTCATCCTGTAGTCTCTGTCTATCTTCATCCGTCTTGATTCTTCTCATAATTTTTGCATCATCAGCAAACATTGAGAGGAATGAGTCTATACCCTCCGGAAGATCGTTCACATATATTAGAAACAGGATGGGTCCAAGTACTGAGCCCTGTGGGACTCCGCTGGTGACATCTCGCCACTCTGATGTCTCCCCCCTCACCGTTACTCGCTGTTTCCTGTTGCTTAAGTACTCCCTTATCCACTGGAGCACCTTCCCTTTTACTCCTGCCTGTTGCTCCAACTTTTTTAACAGCCTTTTATGGGGTACTGTGTCAAAGGCTTTTTGGCAATCCAGGAAAATGCAGTCGGCCCACCCTTCTCTTTCCTGCCTAATTTTTGTTGCCTGGTCATAAAATTCTATTAAACCTGTGAGGCACGATTTACCATCCCTGAACCCATGTTGGTGGTGCGTTACAAAGTTATTTCCCTCCAGATGCTCTACGAGCCTTTTCCTCACGATCTTCTCCATCACCTTGCATGGTATACAAGTTAAGGAAACTGGCCTGTAATTCAGTGCCTCTTGCCTGTCACCCTTTTTGTATATTGGGACCACGTTAGCTGTCTTCCAACTTTCTGGTAAGTCTCCTGTTTCCAGTGACCTGTTATACACCATAGAGAGTGGCACACTTAGTGCTTCTGCACCTTCCTTTAGTATCCATGGTGAGATTCTGTCAGGCCCAACAGCCTTTGTCACATCCAGCTCCAGCAGACACCTTTTGACCTCATCACTGGTGAGGTCAAATTCCTCCAAGGTTGCTTGGTTTGCCGCCTCCTCATTTAGTGCAGGGGCTTCTCCTTGTTCTATTGTGAAGACCTCCTGGAATCTCTTGTTGAGTTCTTCACACACCTCCTTGTCATTCTCTGTGTATCTGTTCTCCGCTTTTCGCAGCTTCATCACTTGTTCCTTCACTGCTGTTTTCCTCCTGATGTGGCTGTGGAGCAGCTTTGGTTGGGTCTTGGCTTTACTCGCGATGTCATTTTCAAACTGTCTCTCTGCTTCCCTCCTCACTCTGAGGTACTCATTTCTGGCCCTCTGGTATCTCTCCCTGCTCTCTGGTGTTCTGTTATTTCTGTAGTTTCTCCATGTTCTTTTACTCAGTTGCTTCGCTACCTTGCATTCCTGGTTGAACCATGGGTTTTTCTGTTGTTTTTCGTTTTTCTCCTTTTGGACGGGGATAAACCTGTCTGCAGCTTCCTGGCACTTCTGGGTGACAAAATCCATCATGACCTGCACATTCTTGTCTCTAAGTTCTGTTTCCCATGGTATTCCCCTGAGGAAGCTCCTCATCTCGTCATATTTTCCTCTTCGGTAATTCAGTCTTTTTCCCTCCACTCCCATCCTTGGATAGGTTATCCCTACCTCCACCAAGTACTCAAAGGTCAGTACACTGTGGTCACTCATTCCTATGGGGGCTTCAACTTTGACTTCCCTTATTTCTGACTCATTCAGGGTGAATATCAAGTCGAGTCTAGCTGGTTCATCATTGCCTCTCACTCTTGTGGGTTCCTTGACATGCTGGCTCAGAAAATTCCTTGTTGCCACTTCCAAGAGTTTAGCTCTCCACGTATCTGCACCACCATGTGGGTCCCCATTCTCCCAGTCTATCTTTCCATGGTTGAAATCGCCCATGATTAAGAGTCTGGAGCCATTCCTGCAGGCGACTGAAGCTGCTCTCTCTATTATATAATGGTTGCCATGTTGTTCCTATCAAACTCCTGTCTAGGTCTTCTGTCATTTAGGGGAGGGTTGTAAATGACTGCCACTATTATCTTAGGTCCACCCATTGTTATAGTTCCTGTTATGTAATCTCTGAATCCGTCACAGCCCGGAATTTCCATCTCATCAAAACTCCAGTCCTTCCTTATCAGCAGGGCCACCCCTCCACCTCCTCTCCCTTCCCTCTTTTCCTTACTATATAGTAGTCCTTTGGAAACACAGCATCTGTTTGGCAGGCGAAGAGTCACAATAAACGTGGCTGAATAAGTTTTGACAAGACCAGACACACACTAGAAGTTGAAGGGACGACGACGTTTCGGTCCGTCCTGGACCATTCTCAAGTCGCTTTGACTTGAGAATGGTCCAGGACGGACCGAAACGTCGTCGTCCCTTCAACTTCTAGTGTGTGGTTCTGGTCAACACAGCATCTGTTATGACTCCTGACAATTTGTTTCCATTAGTCCTATTACATCAGGGTTTTCTTCTTGCACCCTTTCTGCCAGTTCACTTGCTTTAATTGGTAATCCCATCAATGTTTGAGTACATTACCTTGAAGCTCACTTCTTATATCCAAATTCACCCTCACTCCCCACAAGTGTAGGAAGTTGTTCTATGGTCATTGTTACTTGGGTAGGCTCCTCCTCCTGTGAGTAGATTCCAGGGGTTCAAGGGGAGGTGGAGTGGGGGATGAGGGCTTAGGTCTTCCTCAGGCCTGCTTGGGGCAGGAAGAAGTCCTGGGGGTGAGGGGGCACGGATTGCTGGAGAAAGGGCACGCCCTCCTACAGTGTAGTTG
>WNGS01066126.1:0-34303 GCA_020271785.1 Procambarus virginalis | reverse complement strand
ACTTGTTCCAACCGTCTACCACTCTGTTTGCGAAAGTGAATTTCTTATATTTCTTCGGCATCTGTGTTTAGCTAGTTTATATCTATGACCTCTTGTTCTTAAAGTTCCAGGTCTCAGGAAATCTTCCCTATCGATTTTATCAATTCCTGTTACTATTTTGTATGTAGTGATCATATCACCTCTTTTTCTTCTGTCTTCTAGTTTTGGCATATTTAATGCCTCTAACCTCTCCTCGTAGCTCTTGCCCTTCAGTTCTGGGAGCCACTTAGTAGCATGTCTTTGCACCTTTTCCAGTTTGTTGATGTGCTTCTTAAGATATGGGCACCACACAACCGCTGCATATTCTAGCTTTGGCCTAACAAAAGTCGTGAACAATTTCTTTAGTATATCGCCATCCATGTATTTAAACGCAATTCTGAAGTTGGAAAGCGTGGCATAGGCTCCTCGCACAATATTCTTTATGTGGTCCTCAGGTGATAGTTTTCTATCTAGAACCACCCCTAGATCTCTTTCTTTATCAGAATTCTTTAAAGATTTCTCACATAATATATAGGTTGTGTGGGGTCTATGTTCTCCTATTCCACATTCCATAACATGGCATTTATTAACATTAAATTCCATTTGCCAAGTGGTGCTCCATGTACTTATTTTGTCCAGGTCATCTTGAAGGGCATGACAATCATCTAAGTTTCTTATCCTTCCTATTATCTTAGCATCATCAGCAAACATGTTCATATAATTCTGTATACCAACTGGTAGATCATTTATGTAGACAATAAACATCACTGGTGCAAGAACTGAACCCTGTGGTACTCCGCTTGTGACATTTCTCATTCTCAGTCCGATACATTGCCTCTGATCACTGCCCTCATTTTTCTATCAGTCAGAAAATTTTTCATCCATGTTAGAAGCTTACCTGTCACCCCTCCAATATTTTCCAGTTTCCAGAACAACCTCTTATGTGGAACTCTGTCGAAAGCCTTTTTTAGGTCCAGATAGATGCAGTCAACCCAACCATCTCTTTCCTGTAATATCTCTGTTGCTCGGTCATAGAAACTGAGTAAATTCGATACACAAGGATCTTCCAGATCGAAAACATACTGTCTGTCTGATATTATATCATTTCTCTCCAGGTTTCTAACCCATTTAATTTTAATTATTTTTTCCAATATTTTGACTATTACACTTGTCAATGATACTGGTCTATAGTTAAGGGGGTCTTCCCTGCTTCCACTTTTGTAGATTGGAACTATGTTAGCCTTTTTCCCACACATCAGCTACAACTCTGTAACAGGGATGCCTGAAAAATCAGTTGAAGAGGAATGCTGAGCTCAGGTGCACATTCTCTCAGAACCCATGGCAAAACTCCATCTGGACCACTGCGTTGTTCTTATTTAGCTCCTTGAGCATTTTTTCCACTTCTTCCTAGACACCTCTATGTGTGGCTCTATGTTGTTCTCTGGAATTCTTATTGTATCTGGTTCCCTGAAGATTCATTTTGTACAAACAACTTTGGAACTTTTCGTTTAATGTTCACACATTCTTTTCATTTTCCTGAATCTATTTCCCATTTTCACCTCTGAATATTATCCTTTACCTGCAATTGTTGTTTATGAATTTATAGAATAGACCTGGTTCTGTTTTACATTAACTGCAATCCCTTTTTCAAAATTTCTTTCTGCCTCTCTCCTCACTGCCGTGTAGTTGTTTCTCGCATCTTTGTATCGTGGTATGTTTAGGGTTTGTCCTCTTCCTGTATTGATTCCATTTTTGTGACATTTGGTCTCTGGCCCTCTCGCACTTCTGTTGACCAATCCTGTTTCCTAGTTCTGCTTCTGGTCTGTTTGGTTGTATAATTTTTTGTTCCTTTATCATATATTTCACAAAACTTGACATACATCTATTCACTTCCTTGCCTAGCAACAAGTCTGTCCAATTATACTCACTAAAATATTTTCTAAGGTTGCCATAATGTCCTCTCCTAAAATCAGGTTTTTCAATTGCATTGACTGTCATATTTTCTTCCAGATTATATCGCATTGCATACTTTATTCCAAAAAGACATGGTCACCTTTACCCAAGGGAGGAAGGTACTGAATGTCAAATATTTCTTCCTCCTTCCTGGTAAATATCAAATCTAGCATGGAGGGAACGTCCCCTTCCCTCATCCTCGTAGCTTGTTTAACATGTTGATACAAGAATGTTTCCAGGATGAGGTCTACAAATTTACAGGTCCAGAAATCTTCTGTTTTAGCTTCATATGCCTCCCAGTCTATGGATTTCAAGTTGAAGTCGCCGACTATCAACAGCCGTAAACTATCGTTATCCGCTCTTGCTATGATCTCTCTCATTATTGTTATAAGACCTTCTCGTTTACTATCTAGCTCTTCTTTTGACCATGTGCTGCTTAGCGGTGGACTATATGCATTTATGATCATTAGTTTATCATCCTCATGGCAGATCTCTAGTGCTATTATATCAACTTCTTGTGGATTGGCAGTCATTATTTCGTTCACCTTTAGGTGTTCTTTCACCAGCACAGCAACGCCACCCCGCTTTCCTGATTTTTCTGTCCCTCTCCAAATTGAGTAGCCCCTTGGGAATATGACCTCATTTAAAATAACATCTTCAAGTTTTGTCTCCGTGAGTGCAACAATGTCTGGTGTCTGCAGCTGTATTATATCACTTAACTCCAGTATCTTTGACCTTACTCCATCTATGTTGATGTATGCAATCTTCAGGAACTTGTTCCCCTCTTCTTATTTTTCACTCCCCCTTTCTCTAATGATTTTGTTGGTTTGCCTTTATGTACCACTTCACTGGTCTGCCTACTCCTATCACTTTGTAGAAAAAAGAATTGATATCTTCTTCATTCCTGCTCTCGTTTAAACGTTTTGCCTCGGCGAGGTTCAGTTTCAGCTTCTCTCTATCTTCTTATGAAAGATCTCGTCTTAACGACCACACTTTCCCATCCTCGCCATTACGTAATTTTTTAGCATTCCTTAGTACTGTCTCCACTCGATCATCCGGACTATATGGGAAGGACCCCCAACCGGATTATCACGTTTTTCGGATAATGGTACTTTTTCACCGAGTCCAAAAGTGACCATTTCCAACAATTTTTATACTACAAACAACATAATTTGAATTGCCTTGCCACATATAATTATTAGATATTCAACTAGAAACCTCAAATTACCTTGTTGGTGTTCGTCTTCTTGATTAATGCCACACATCTTGAAGTTAGGAATTGTTAACAATTTACGTAACCTATACTAACACAACACTAAAATTAACATTTAAAATTACTGTACAGTTCATTAAGCAAAGTTAGTTTTGACTGCCAGCTGCTGAAGCCTCACTGGTTGAAGGTGCTTGGCTTGCCTGTGAGGCCTCACTTGTTAAAGGCGCTTGCATGCCCTCACTTGTTGAAGGCGCCTCACTTGGCTTGGCTAGCCCTGTGGCGCCTCACTTGTTGAAGGCGCTTGGCTAGCCCTGTGGCGCCTCACTTGTTGAAGGCGCTTGCGCTTGGCCTTGTGGCGCCTCACTGGTTGAAGGCATTTGGCTGCCTGTGACGCCTCACTGGTTGAACAACACGTAACTTGTCTTTAATTGCCAGGACAACCTTCTTCCTCTTAACACCTCCAGAACGATTGATGCTGCTACCAGACATAGTCTTGGCCAAAAAGTTCAAAGTTACTATGAAAATAAAAAAGATATTTAAAAAAGTATTTCACTAATGGCGCAGCACTGTGACGCCTCACTCGTTGAGGTGTATAACAGTAACTTGTCTTTAATTGTTAGGACAACTTTCTTCCTCTTAACACCTACAGAACGATTGATGCTGCTACCAGACATAGTCTTGGCCAAAAAGTTCAAAGTTACTATGAAAATAAAAAAGTTATTTAAAAAAATATTTCACTAATGGCGCAGCACTGTGTATAACACGAGGGACGGACGCACATGGGTTGACCAGTGTTGGACGGGTCCACTTGGCGTGGGGCAGCTATAGCACCTTACGTAGGCTGCCAGGAAAATATTTTTTAAGGAAACTTCAGCCTGTGCACATTGCTTTTAGAAAACTTATTTATTTGTTATTACATAATTACTAGTACTTATTTCATTTGTTTCTGGCTATGATTAATTGTTCTAAAATTAATGGTAATTCCTGTACCCAGGTGGTCCCTCCCGACGCTCTCCTCCCACCCTCCCGACACCACCCACCCACCCCACCCCCTCCTACACCATGCACCTCGAGTCACGGGCAGACAGGATTAATACTGTATGGCCCGCCTCATGTTTTCATATACGGAAAAAGACTCGATCATCCGGGCAACTGACCGGATAGTGTAATTTCGGCAGGACATTAACCGGGCCCCAAAATTTTATCCGTCCAAACTCTCGTTAATCCGGTTCCTGTGGCTATTTTGGCCGGATATTGTGATAACTTTATCCGATTGCAATTTTGGCCGTATAAAGGCGTTTTTCGGATGTTCGAATCCCGGATAATCGCGGGGTTACAGTACTTCTTCCGTCTGTTTGGCACCATTTAGGGTGATCCTCAAGGGTCGATCTTTCCCTTTTACATATTGGCCTATTCTCCTGTAGTCGCTCACATTCTCTATGGTTGTAAGACCTTCCACGAGGCCAACAATTTTATCTACTACTTTTGCTTCTTCTACAGCTCTTTCTGACCTAGATGTTATCTCCTTTTCTTTGGTGAGCAACCAATGGTGCTTGCTGTTGTTTTCCCTGGTAGGGAAATGATTGACAGTTGAGAGGCAGGACCAAAACCCAAATCAGCGGGTTTTCTCTTGCTGAGGTTTTTGTCACAGTTGCTTCAGCTTCGTTTAGGTTTCTTAACCCCTAAGCTGATCTGGGCTATTTGGCCTTCAACACCCACCTGCGCAAAAAAACAAAAAAAAAAAAACTAAATTTATTTCGTCTTATAAAAGTGTTCATTTGTGTTCCCTGATCATGGGAAAAATAATAAAAAAATCGTAGATGGCATATTTTGACTGCAATATGGCGGGAAAGTCTGGCAAAAACCCAGCGTTGAATGTAATGAAACGCCATTTTTTGGGTGTGACCTGGAGGCTCCCCTGGAGCTATCTAGGCTGATATTGCTAATGTCAGACTTTGGCATCAGTCATTTGTATGGAATTCTTTGAGCCTATCTGGGACTACGAACCAGAACCTGGCCCCCTCAGAGACGCACAAGGAGCAATGGCCTATTGAAATCCCTGTGTAGTTGGAAGCATTATATTTCTGCCATCAACCGGGTCAGGCACCCAGAGAGGTAGGCGCCCCAAAACAAACCCCTATTTTGGTGAAAGTTGCTACAAAAATCCAAACTAGTGGAGAGAACTCCTGAAACAGAAACTAGCAAACGAGCATGATGTCACATGTCACTGCGCCGCTGTCTGCACAGCTCACTCCTCTCCGGGAGGGGGAAGGGGGAGCTCCAGACCCCTGCGCTAGCAATCTACACCCCAGTTCCGAGGCTGGATATCAAAACACGCAAAAAAACACCGACCGGGGAGAGAGAGGGTTGCCGAGGAGCCTCCGGGTCTTACCCAGAAAATAGTTTCATTACATTTAACGCTGGTTTTCTGGAGGGAGCCCCTAGTGACCAGGACGGCTCAAGTGGCGCATGAGCAGGTTTTAGGTGAAACAACGCATGAGACAGCCTGCGAAGTGGCGCAAAAGTAACATCAATACCAAAAAGAAGCTACAGCGGCTCTGCCAGCGCCGCAACGCACGATAGGAGGCGACAGTATTTGGCATAAGACAACGGTCCTGGAACAACCAAGAAAAAAAGGACAAGACAACCTTAACAAGACAGTGAAATACACCTACGAAGTGAAAGAAAGAAACGGAAGGATTGCCAAGAGACCTCATACTGCTGCTGAGACGAAGCCTGCAGGTGGGACACCATCAATAAAGCCACTGAACCACCATAGAGATGATGATAGACTCGAGTCAAAAATACCATACACGAAGACTTGAGGAGGAGATCGAGCCAGCCCCGTGATGTACTGAACCGATATGCTGAAAAAGGCAGTGCCGCGGGAAAACCTCTGGGATCGGACACCGAGCAAGCAGCGCCTGAAACCAAGGCTGGGAAGGCCACCACGGGGCCAAGAGGACTACTCGCCACTGGTAGGTCTCCAAGCGAGTCAGGACCTGGAGGAACAGCTGAACCGGGGAAAAGAGGTACAGGAACCCCCCACCTCGACCAGTCCTGCCGGAAGGCGTCGATCCCAACGGCCTTGTGGTTGGGGAAAGGTGCCACATATACCAGAAGACGCCTCGACCATGCCGCTGCGAAGAGGTCCACCTCCGGGCACCCGAACGTCTGGCAGAGCCAACTGAATGAGTCGGTATCGACAGGTCGTCTGCCAGGACGTTGAACATCCCCTGGAGAGCAGGAGTGTCCAAGGAGAACCGCCAGGAGAGCCAAACCCCGAGAACTCAGCAGACAAGTCACCTGAAGCGACCAGCCCCAAAGAGCCAATGACCGCATCGAACCTCCCTCGGTTCAGGCAATGAACCACCAAGGAGCAGTCCGAATGGAGCCGGATCGTTGATCCGTGGGCGACCCAAATCCTCTAAAGCGCAAACCACCCCGCCACGAACACGAGCACAGTGCTGTGGGCCCAACGGAAGGACGCCCCCCCCCCTCCGGCCGTGATCACTGGTCACAAAGCCCCAGCCGGAAGACTACGCATCCGTGAAAACATCTAGCAAGGGCTCGGGTAGACGCCAAGGCATTGAACCCTGAAAAACCCGAAGAGGAAGCCAGCAACGCAGCAGCTGACTTGGGACAGAGTGGTCATTCGGAAGTAGGGGCAAAAAACCCTGGGGTTCAGATGGGACAAGTCCAGAACGAACTGCAGGTCCGCACAGTCCCGTTTCATAACTGGAAACAGGCAGGAACCCACCTGAGGGATGTCATCGTTTCGACCACGTCCAAGCGCACCCACTCCATGACGACCTTACAGAGCCCAGGAGAAGAGACCTACCTCGCTAGCCCCAAACCCCCCCGAAGGAAGAGGAGCCAACCAACGCCACCGAAGGTCGCGAGAAATGACCCGAAAAGCCCACAAATCATGAGACCAGGCACGAGCGAACAGAACAAGCCTTCCCCCCTCCCCATCGCCCCGTCAATGTCAGCGGTGGGGCCGACGCTCCGCAAGAGAACCCGACCTACGCACAGAGCAAACACCGCGCCGACCAGGTGCAGCCGGGACCGCAGGCGGCACCGGCTTCGAAAATGGCACCTGTGGCCCACCTCAGCAAGCGGAACTACGGGCTCTAGCAGGACATCTCCGGGAGGAATCCACCCGGGACCCCCCGGAAAACCAACAAGTCAGACATAGGGCGGCAGCTGGAGGAAACTGCTTGCGTATGTTTTTCGACCGCAGAAGCCGCAAACAACAAAGGGCTAAAGGACGAAGAGCCAGGGCCCAAGCAGATTTCGAGGAGGAAGCGAGCACCACCTGCCAACATGCGAGGCGCGCAGTGGAAAACTGCAACAACTCATCCCGCAGGATCGGCGCAAACAGCTTCACAAGTGCATACAACGAATGAGCAGCCAAGGTCAAGGCACTAGACCCAGGAATGGCCCCAAGCACCTCTACATCCTCCGTAAGCCAGTTGGAAGACCACGGCAAGGAGGGAAAAGAAATGCAGGACCAAAGCCAATGAGCCCCGAGCGCGCAAGTCCTCAGCCACAAGCACGCAAGTTCTCAGCCACAAGCGAGACCCTTCCTTTCCGGAGGGGTCCTTGGGTTGTTGTGCTTGGGTGGTCAGGCCGGGGGTGCATCATGTGTTGTGTCCGGGTGCGGCCTTCCGCCATTATTTGTGCACCACGGATTTTATGGCCATGGAAGCACTTTGGGTTTATCCGGTTTCCCTTCTTCCCTGTTCGCAGGCATGGGTCTCTCGGGTCGTCCGTAGGATTAAGTCTAGCCAGCCTGTGGTCTATTCCTATGCCCATGATGTTCGCAAGTCTGCTGCTCCTGCTGACGTCTTTGATAACATGCCCTGGGCTGACGTTCGGGAGTGGGGTTTTTGGCGGTTGAGCAGGGTCCTGGCTGCACGCTGCCTCGTTAACATTCCTGGGCCTAGTCGGGCCTGTGTTGCTTTGGGTCGGCAGCTGCAACCTGTCTTGACTTCAAGTTGAGAAGTGGAGCACCGACCTCCTCCCGGGGTAAGTCCCCCACTTCATACTGTCTTTGGTGAAGTAGCTACGGGGAGCTGTAGGGGCTCCTCCCAGAAAACTAGCGTTGAATGTAATGAAACACCATTTTATTGGCGAGTCCCGGAGGCTTCCCGGCAACCCTCCCTCCCTCCGGCCGGCGGTTTTCGCGTATTTTGATATCCAGCCTCAGAACTGCAGGGTGGATCGTTGACGTGGGGGTCTGGGGCTCCCCCTTCTCCCTCCTGGGGAAGGAGGAGCTGCGCAGACATGCGGCACGGCTCGTGTGACGTCATGCTTGTTTGCTCATTTTCAATTGGGGAGTTCTGTCCACTCTTTGATCTATTTTCGTTGTTTTTAACCAGGATAGGGGTTTATTTTGTGGTGCTTAGTTTTCTGGGTGCCTGTTTCGGTCGATGGCAGTTATAGAATGCTCCAAAATCACATGTGCATTTTATGGGCCATTGCTCCTCATGCCTCTCTGAAGGGGCCAGGTTCTGGCTCGTGGTCTCTGGTAGACCTAGAATTCCACCCACAACAGATGCCAAAAGTTAGGAATATCCCTATCAGCCTTGATAGCTCCAGGGAATCTCTGGGACTCGCCCAGAAAATGGCGTTTCATTACATATAACGCTGGTTTTTTCGGTCCTGAAACAGGATTGTGCAGATCTCCAGTACAGTGGTACTGTACCTTCGTTTACGATGGTAATCCATTCCTAGTGATGAGTTGTACATCAAAATATCGTAAACCAAAATGAATTTTTCCATAAGAAATAATGTAAATTAAATTAGTATGTTCTATACACCTACAAATATTAACCTAAAAAATATTTTATACAGAATGCTACTCATATTTTGTAACATAACTTACCTTTATTGAGGACTCTTGATGGCATATGGAAGATGGTGAGGAGGGGGGGGGGAGAGATGTTAGTGTTTGGAAGGGGAGTCTCCTTTTATTATAACATCAGGTACTGATGACTTGTATCTGGTACTCTCTCTTCTACGTTTTGCAGGCATTCCACTAGGATCTGGTTGTGGCTCACTGCTTCTTTGTCTCAGTAAGAACTTGGCTATAGACACTTGCTTTTTCTCTAAGTCTGTAGTGAGACATCACATCTCTTGTTTATCCTCTATCATCATCCTCACAACTCTTTTCTTAGGCTGAACTTTACCACTGACTTTCTTGGTACCGTGATATATAAAAGAACTTTTATGTACATAAACCAAAAAGAAGGAAAACGATGAAATTTTTTACAAAGAATTCAAGCGCGGTCGTCACTCTAGACATGAGACACTTGTGTTCCAAGGCAAATGTCGTACACCCATTCAAATTTTACGATGAATTTGACAGCGTACACCAAAAAAATTGTAATCTAGGGCTTTCGGAAACCAAGGTTCCAATGTATATTCTGGATTTGTCCCATCTGAACTAATTGATTTCTTACTCCTCTTTTCTGATGACTACTTTGTCCCATGTTTGTCTTGTTCTCGAGACAAACATGGGTTTGACGAGAGTTTGACGAGAACAGACAAGTTTGTTTGTTCTCGAGCCGGGCGCTTTGATGATTTGGTCGGCTGGCCTGTTCTGGGATGGGATTCATTTACCTCTTTTTTTCCTGGTCCGGCTGTTGCTCCAGATGCTGGCACGGCTGGAGTCTTACAAGGGGAGAATGATTCTTCTGGCTCCTTGGTGGCCGGCTCAGCCTTGGTTTCAGGTGCTGGTTACTCGGTGTCCAAATCCAGGCGTCTTTTCCCGGCTCTGCCCCTATTAGAGGGTCTGGCGGGTGATGTACCTCACTGGTTCGATCTTCTCTTCCGCTTTTCATGTCTGGACTTTATGACGTGTCTTTATTTGCATTTGTATGGCAATGAGGTGGCTGGTTTGTTGGTGTCCTACCTGTGGGCTTCTCAATGTCAGTATGAGGTTTCTTGGCGGTCTTTTCGTCATTTTCTCGCCCTTCATTGTCTTCTTTCTGTTGCAGCCCATGCAGCTCAGCCCAGAACCTGTCCTTTTCTATGGGCGAGCCCCCTTGACGCCCTGATGCTATCCAGACTGATATGTGCTATATTAGTTACGTTTGGGGAAAGTTATGGGAATTCTGCCTACCGTGGATCATGAGCCTGAACCTGGTCCCCTCATAGAGGCGCAGGGAGCAATGGCCATATGACTACTCTACATTTAAGGTATGTCATTTCTGCCATCGACCAGTACAGAAAAACCTGGTGAAAAACTTTTTCAAACTGGTAAAAATTGCAACCTACATCCAAACAGAGCCAAAGAACTCCCCCCAAACGAAAACAAATAAACAAGCAAATCGTCATCCAACTAGTGCACCCACTCGTTAGCGCCCCCCTCCCACCCTGACAGGAGGGAGAGGGAGCATGCTCATGCGAGCCGGCAGCTCCACCCGCCAGTTCAAAGACTGATGTGCATGGGGGCACATGTTACCTCTGGCCTCGCTTTCCTGTCTAGATTTTGCCTGTGTGGCTGTGCCAGCTGTGTGGTGTGGTTATGGTGGCCAGGTGCTCTTCTGTACGCAGGGCTGCATGTGTCTAGGGCTCACTTCTCTAGAAGTGAGTATGTACTGTACCTGGAATAAGTACCATACTACCCTTGCGTGTTCAGGATTCTCTTCAATGGGGCATTCGGGATTCTCTCCTGTTGGGGTCTCTATCGCTTGGTGTTGGCCTTGCCCTTGGGGTTGGGCGGGAGTCGTAGGGATTTCTATCTAGCCCTAGGAAGGGAGTGATTGTTGCTGGGTGGGGCACATTGTGATCATCACAGCCTGCACACACACAACAGCTAAGTCTCTCTGCCAGTTTGTTTGTTTGTGGGATTTAGGGGGTTTTGCTTTTATTCTAGTCATTTCTTCTAAAAGAGGTCTGCCTAGCTCCCCATTAGATCTGCCTAGGTTGTGTTTGGTAATCTTCCTCTGGTGCCCTCGAGGTTTCATCACTCCTACTGGTAGTCAGTTAGCCTGGTATTAGACTGGGTTCAACTGGCTTAGCTCACCTACCAGTTGGTATACAGAATTATATGAACATGTTTGCTGATGATGCTAAGATAATAGGAAGGATAAGAAACTTAGATGATTGTCATGCCCTTCAAGATGACCTGGACAAAATAAGTATATGGAGCACCACTTGGCAAATGGAATTTAATGTTAATAAATGCCATGTTATGGAATGTGGAATAGGAGAACATAGACCCCACACATCCTATATATTATGTGCGAAATCTTTAAAGAATTCTGATAAAGAAAGAGATCTAGGGGTGGTTCTAGATAGAAAACTATCACCTGAGGACCACATAAAGAATATTGTGCGAGGAGCCTATGCCACGCTGTCTAACTTCAGAATTGCTTTTAAATACATGGATGGCGATATACTAAAGAAATTGTTCACGACTTTTGTTAGGCCAAAGCTAGAATATGCAGCGGTCGTGTGGTGCCCATATCTTAAGAAGCACATCAACAAACTGGAAAAGGTGCAAAGACATGCTACTAAGTGGCTCTTAGAACTGAAGGGCAAGAGCTACGAGGAGAGGTAAGAGGCATTAAATATGCCAAAACTAGAAGACAGAAGACAGAAGAAAAAGAGGTGATATGATCACTACATACAAAATAGTAACAGGAATTGATAAAATCGATAGGGAAGATTTCCTGAGACCTGGAACTTTAAGAACAAGAGGTCATAGATATAAACTAGCTAAACACAGATGCCGAAGAAATATAAGAAAATTCACTTTCGCAAATAGAGTGGTAGACGGTTGGAACAAGTTAGGTGAGAAGGTGGTGGAGGCCAAGACAGTCAGTAGTTTCAAAGCGTTATATGACAAAGAGTGCTGGGAAGACGGGACACCACGAGCGTAGCTCTCATCCTGTAACTACACTTAGGTAATTACACCTAGGTAATTACACAAGACCCAGCCAAGACCGAACTCAGGACGGAACCAGATGTTCACATCTGGTTCCGTCTTCAGGAACCAGATGTCCCACTTCAGGACCAGGAACAACCAGGACACCCACCACAGGGACGAGGTCAGCTCAACCATTCCCAAGGCCTCCATTTGGTGGCTTTGTCGCTTGACATTGTCTTTGCCCTTTGGGTACGTCGGGGGTCTTGGGCTTTCCATCTTGCCCTGGGTAGGGGAGTGTTATTTGCTGTGGGGGAAAGGGGGTGGGGGTGCTCTGGCTTGTGCAGTCTGCTTACAAATACTGTATGTGACAGCTGACATTTCTCTCCGACTGCCAGTTTTCTTGGGGTGTTGTTTCAAGGCTTGTCGCTTGTTCATAAAAGGCTGTTTGCTCTGTTAACCAGACCACACACTAGAAGGTGAAGGGACGACGACGTTTCGGTCCGTCCTGGACCATTCTCAAGTCGATTGCTTGAGAATGCAATTGTGACTCGTTGCCTGCTGTTTGCTCTGTTTTCACAGAGGAGGTCTGCTTTGCAGCTTATTAGGCCATCCTAGATCGTGTTTGGCTCTCTTTCCCAGTCAACCTGAGGTTTCACCACTGCTACTGGTAGTCGGTTTGCCTGCTTCCAAGATGGAGGTCTACCGGCTAAGTGGGCCACGCTGTCTGGGCTCTCTGTAGGGTTAACATATCCTGCGGGGTCGTGCCAGGGCTCAGACTTCCTCTCATCGGGGTAGGCCACTGGTGCCAGTTTCAGGTCCGGCCCTGCCCTCGTCTGGTTGGCGTGGTGTTCGCTCTGTGTAAGGTTCAGGGTCTCGTAAGGGGCGCTGGCCCTTTCACGGCTTGCCTCATTGACGGGGCGATGGGGGGGGGGGAGCGGCTTGTATTGTTCGCTAACGCCTGGTCCCACGATTTGTGGGCGCTTCGGGTCGTTTTCTTAGGCCTGCGGTAGTGTTGGGTGGCCCCTCCTCCTTCGGGGGGTTCCTGGGTGACGGGGCAGGCCTCTTCCCCTGCGCTTTCTTGGGTCATCTTGGAGTGGGTTCGCTTGGGAGTGGTCGAAACGACGACGTCCCTCAGATGGGTTTCCTGTCTGTTTCCTGTACCGAAACGGGACTGTGCAGACCTTCGTTCATTCTGGACTTGTACTGTCTAAACCCCTGGGTTCATTGCCCCTCCTTTCGGATGACTATGCTGTCCCAGGTTCGGCTCCTGTTGGCGCCGGGCTCTTGGATGGTGTCCCTGGACCTCCGGGACGCTTATTGGCACGTCCCAATTCATCCGGGGTTCAGGGACTGGCTTGGTTTTGTTGTGGGGTGTTAACCCTTAAATGGCACATGGCTATATACCATTTGACACCCACAGGCGCATACAAAAAGAAATTCTTTTTTCTTCCTAACCTGTTAATTTGTGTTCACTGATCATGGAAAAATAATAAAAAAATCGTAAGTGGCATATATTGCCCGCTATAGGGAGGGGAAGTCTGGCAAAAAACAGGCGCTGACACAGCGTGCGTCCCAGGCGGTCTGTTGCTCGCCAGCTGTCAGGCCGGAGTTGCCACAAAGAGATAATTACCTAATTATTTCAATATCTCTGATTGATTTTTCGTAGTTTTTTTGCTGTAATATTATTCAACAGTGTGTAGTTTGATATATTTATATAATAAAATGAGTGAATCATCGCTGTACTCAAAAATATGGTGTGCATATTGTTGATTCAATTATGTTCATCAAACAGTGAACAAATACTTTGTCGGTTATTACACTATATACACAGGTTATATATAAGTATCTGCATGTTTTGTTCACCATAACGAACCACTAAGTTGCTATTATGAGTCAAAAAGTAACGAGGAGTGACCGCCACACACCAGCCAGCCATTCACTCCCTCCCTCAACACCTCACTCGCCCACATTCTCCTCCCACCATACTGTTTTTGCTTTTATTCACTATATACAGACGTTATATATAAGTATCTACATTCGTGTTCACCATAACGAACCACTAAGTTGGTATGCTGAGTGGCAGTGCCAGTCCGCCACTGGCTGCTACTTCCTCCCTCCCTCCCTCAAGTCACCTGACTCACCCACATTCTCCTCCCACAAAACTGTTTTTGCTTTTATTCACTACATACAGACGCTATATGTAAGTATCTACATTCGTGTTCACCATAACAAACCACTAAGTTGGTATGCTGAGTGGCAGTGGCAGCCCGCCACTGGCTGCCACTCCCTCCCTCCCTCCCTCTTTTGTTTCACTTTTGTTTCACTTTTGTTTCTGAACATAAAAGTTCTTATTATATATCATGCCATGGGTCAGTGGTAGAGTTCAACCTAAGAATATAGTTGTGAGTAGAGGCAGTAGAGAATGTCCCTTTCTGTACACCCATTAAGAAAATGTGTGCAGTATGGGAAGAATGGCAAAGTTTTGTTGAAAAAACCTCGCCCAGATAAAGCTGTAGCAGGCAATTGCTTTGACCTTTTTAATGACAATGTGATGTCTCACTACACACAAGCGTTAAAATGTAGGGAAAAACAAGTGTCTTTAGACAGATTCTATGTAACACAAGCTAGCATTGAGCCACAACCAGGTCCTAGTGGTATGCCTGCAAAACATAGGAGAGAGAGTACCCCTTAAATGTCATCAGTGCCAGATATTATAATGGAAGGGGACTTCCCTTCCAGACACTAACACCTCTCCTCCTCCCCTCACTTTCTTCCATACGTTAACAAGAGTCCTCAATAAAGGTAAGGTACCTAGGTGTATAGTAAAAAATATGAGTAGTATTCTGTATAAATGTATTTTTAAGTTAACATTTTTGGGTGTGTGCAACGGATTAATTCAATTTACATTATTTCTTATGGGAAAATTTGTTTTGGTTTACAAATTTTCCGTGTACAAACTGTCTCTTGAAATGAATTAAATTCGTAAACTAAGAGTCCACTTTATATGAAATTATTTTATTCAAGGTTATTGTGAATGTTTCAACAAGAAGAATATTTTGCCTGCCTTGATCTGCTTTGTGTGTATATGTAATTACCTAAGTGTAGCTATAGGATGAGAACTACACTCGTGGTGTCCCATCTTCCCGGTACTCTGTCATATAACGCTTTGAAAAAACTGATGGTTTTGGCCTCCACGTCCACTTGTTCAAAGTGTCTACCACTTTGCAAAAGAAAACTTTCAAATATTTTTTTGGCACCTTTGTTTCCTTACTGTGGTAGAAACTGTTTCCTTTTGTTCTTGAAGTTGCTGGCTTCAGGAATTCCTCATTATCAATTTGTTTGATTCCTGTTATTATTTTGTAAGTGGTGATCACATTGCCTCTTTTTCTTCTATCTTCTAGCTTTGACATATTTAATGCTTGTAGCGTCTCTTCATAACCCTCATTTTTCGGATCCAGAAGCCATTTAGTAGCATGCCTTTGCACCTTTTCCAGTTTATAGATGTGCTTTTTGAGATAAGGGTACCATACAACTGCTGCATATTCCAATTTTGGTTTCACAAAAGTCATGAACAGTTTCGTCAGTATTTCGCTATCCATGTAGTTAAAAGCGGGTCTGAAGTTGGAAAGTGATGCATACCGCTCCTTGCATAAGGTTCTTTGTGTTCTTCTGGTGATAGTTTACAATCCAAAATCACCCTTAGATCTTGTTCTTTATTAAAGTTCCTTAATTCCTTTTCACATAATTTATAAGTTGTGTATAGTCTATTTTCAACAATTCCACAGTCATACCAAGACATTGATTCACTTTGAATTCCATTTGCCACATGTCGCCCCAAGCACTTATTTTATCTAGATCCATTTGAACGGCACTAAAATCATCTGTGTCTCCTATCTTCCCCAGTATATTAGCATCATCCACAAACATGTACATATAATTCTGTATTCCTTCTGGTAGATAATTTTTTAATGTAATGTGTACTCACCTAGTTGTACTCACCTAGTTGTGCTTGCGGGGGTTGAGCTCTGGCTCTTTGGTCCCGCCTCTCAACCGTCAATCAACAGGTGTACAGTTTCCTGAGCCTAATGGGCTCTATCATATCTACATTTGAAACTGTGTATGGAGTCAGCCTCCACCACATCGCTTCCTAATGCATTCCATTTGTCAACCACTGACACTAAAAAAGTTCTTTCTAATATCTCTGTGGCTCATTTGGGCACTCAGCTTCCACCTGTGTCCCCTAGTGCGTGTGCCCCTTGTGTTAAACAGCCTGTCTTTATCAACCATGTTATCATGTGTGTTTGTGTATCTGTGTACCTGAGGGAAAGTGCCATTTTGTTATCCTATGGTTTCTCATACTGTGAAATTTAAGGTTTAAACTCCCTCTCCTTCATCTGGCTCAGAGAACGAACTTTTCTCGAGCCCAGTATGCTATAAATATGTACACTAATTGTTGATATGTACACTAACTATGCAACTAAATTATCAAGATTGTAACTTACTAGCTAAATGAATTTTGGACGGTTCAGTTCCTCAACCCTTATCCTTAACCATCCACAGGATGAATATGTGGGTGCATAATAAGTGAAGCAAACTAAAAAAAAACTGCTTAGAGTTTTACAGTCCTGTGGTCACGTTTGTATCCATTTACAAGTACTGTATTGCCTTTAAATCAGAAAAATACACCTACTTTGTAATTGTAATGCTGAAAACAGACCATTTCTGGGGGGAGCCCCGTCGGCTCCCCGGAGCTATCCCAGGCTGATATGCTAATTTCAGACTTTGGCATCAGTCATGTGTATGGAGTTCTTAGGCCTACCGGAGACCACGGCCAGAACCGGGCCCCCTCAGAGAGGCACGGGGAGCAATGGCCTATAGAAGCCCCCGTGTGGTTGGAAGCATTCTATGTCTGCCATCGACCGGGACAGGCACCCAGAAAGGTAAGCGCCCCAAAACAAACCCCTATTCTGGTTAAAATTGCTACCAAAATCCGAACTAGTGGATAGAACTCCCAAACAGAAAACAAGCAAACTAGTGTGACGTCACACGTCACCGCGCCGCTGTCTGCGCAGCTCCCCCCTCCCCGGGAGGGGGAAGGTGGAGCCCCAGACCTCCCACGCCGGCTATCCCCCATCAGTTCTTCGGCTGATGCTATAGGCACCGGTTATGTGCTCCGGCTCCAGTGGTTGTTTCAGCACTGCACCTAGAGTGTGGTGTCTGTTTTCTAGGTGGTGCGCGAGCCGGGAGTGATTCTCCAGTACTCGGGCTGCATGCGCCTAGGGTTCCCTTCCCTAGGTGCCCTGTAAGTACTGCCCTTGGGACTTGGGGCCACCTTCCACAAGTTCCTTGGGTCTGCCCCTGCTAGGCCGTTTACTGCTTGGTTTTCGGCCGCTCTTTGTGTGCTCGGGTGTTCTGTCTCCCTTGTTCGCCTTAGAGTAAGGGGCAGTTTTTGCACTGGTGGGGCGCAGGGTACTGTGCAGCTTGTCTTTTCCCAATCATAGCGGCCGGCTCTGTTCCGCTTGGGTACGCTGTCCTCTTGCGGGGTTTCTTTTTCTTTTGTTTATCTACCTGGTGGGGGGGTCTGCCTTCGTTCTTGCCCCTGGTGTCCCTTGTGTTCTGAGTTTTCTGGTGGTACCCCCTGCTAGGTCCCCGTGAGTGTACACGTCCCGGGGGTTCAGCTCTTAGAAAGTTTTTGGTAGTTTTGGGTGCCGGTTAGCAGTACCCTGCCTGGGATTACCTGAGCGCGAGTCCTCTTATAGTAAACGCTCGGGACCCTGGGAAACCCCTGGGGCGCGTGGGTCCGATGGATGTGACCCCAGAGCCCCCCCCCCTCGCTCCAGCGAGTTTGAGGGTTGCTCACCCCTTGTCTCTGGGTGACTCTCTTTTTTGCCTCCGTCTGCTGCCTGTGGGTCGGTGACACCTTCGACCCGAGCCCTGCGAGTTTGTTGCTCGTTATGGCTCGGTTACCCAGTTGTGCTCAGCTGGTGCGGGCAGCAGAGGCGTTGCACTTGAGCCTTGGTGGTGGCAACGCTCTCGTGGTAACTCCCGGGAGCCCCGGGGCTGCCCCGTTTTGGTTCTTGTTTTTTCCCCTGGATTCCCCTTCCTGCCTGCATCCGGTCCTTACCGTCTGTAGGTTCAGGGCGGGGTTTTGGTGGTGTTGAGACTCGGGCAGTCTCGGGGAAATCCCCTTCCGGGGTAGTGACGGGGGCATTCGAGCCTGTTCCTCCAGCGTGTTGTAAGAGTCTGCCAGTGGGCTCCCTTCCTTAGTGTTTTCACGGCTGTCCCGGTTTTCTGGTACGGCCGGGGCTTTAGGGGACGGCTCGGCGGCCCCGGGGCCTGTTGTGTGGGTTCCCGGGGCTGCGGAGGGGCTGACTTGGGGGGCCTTGGCCCCATAGGACCCGTGGGGGTTTTTTATCCCCTCTCTCGGCGGGGCTTGTGGTTACGCGGAGTGGGGTTTTCCTCTCCACTCGCCGTACGTGCTGTTGGGCGTCGGCCCCTCCCCGGGCTCGGTTCCTTGGCCTTTGAGTCGGTTGGTTCCGTCCTGTGGGTGGATGTTTCCCCCCACCCTTTTTTGGGGGGGGACGGTGTTTTCGTCATGTTTCCCCGTTTTGGGGGTTCTACATGACTACTGGTCTCGGGTGCGCATGCGCCTTTGTGTGCCTTCGGGACTGGTTTTGGCTTCCGTGTTCTCGAGGGTTCGGGAAGGTTTTTCCTCCTTCCGCGTTATTGGAACGTCTGTCGGCTCCTCGTCCTGTTTGCGAGTTTGGGCTACTTGTAGCCCTGTTGGGCTCCCTTGTGGTCNTAGAATCAACTGAGTAGCTACGTCTTGTGCGTTTACTCACCATACAAGCTTAGATTACAGTTATGGTGAACAAAACATGTAAATACGTATATATAACGTCTGTGTATAGTGAATAAATGCAAAAACAGTATTGTGGGAGGTAAATGAGGGTGAGTGAGGTGGTGTTGAGGGAGGGGCGTGGCAGTGAGTGGCTCGCTGGTGTGTGGCGGCCACTCCTCGTTGCTTTTGACTCACAAGACCAACTTAGTAGTTCGTTATGGTGACAAAACATGCAGATACTTGTATATAACCTGTGTATATAGTGTAACAACAGCAAAACTATTTGTTTATTGTTTTATGAACATAATAATTGAATCACTTATATGCACACCATAATTTGAGTACAGCGATGGTCACACATTTTATAATATAAATTACCACAATTCACTGTATGGAATAATATTACTGCAAAAAAACTAAGAAAAAATCAATCAGAGACATTGAAATAATTAGGAAATAATATATTTGTGGCAACTGCCGTCTGACAGCTCGGGCGGAGTAGACCTCGTCTGGCGAAGGCTCTACCAACGCCCTTTTTTGCCACACTTCCCTACCCTACTGCGGCTAAAATATGCTACCTACGATTTTTTGTTATTTTTTCCGTGATCAGGGAACAAAAATATACAATTCTATAAGACGAAAGAATTTTTGGATTTTTTTTTGTTGCACCTGTGGGTGTGAATTCCATTTGGGCCCCTAGCGGTTTGAGGGTTAAACGCGTTTTCTGGGTGAGCCCCGGAGGCTCCCTGGCAATCCTTCCTTCCACTGGGCGGCGGGTTTTTCGCCTTGGTTAAAGCTTAGCTTCTGAACTGATGCTAGGCAGCCAGCGCGGTAGGTCCGGGACTCCCCCCTCCCCCTCTCGGGGCGGGGAGGGCTGCGCGGACGATCGGCACGGCAGTAAAATGTGAGGTTTGCTTGTTTGGTTGTTTCCTTGGGATTGTAGGGAGTTTCTACCTCTCTGTTCGGATTTTTGTTTTAGTTTTTTACCATGTGGGGTTTGTTTTCTTATGCCTACCTTTCTGGGGTGCCTAACCCTGGTCGATGGTAGATAAGGAAAACCCCAACCACAAGGGGGTTTTCCAGGGCCATTGCTCCCTGAAACCTCTCTGAAGGGGCCAGGTTCTGGTGCTGGTCCCTGGTAGGTCTGAACTCCTTAGCTAATGTCCCAGTTTAATATAACATACATTAGCTCGATAAGCTCCAGGGAGCCTCCGGGGCTCACCCAGAAAATGGAGTTTCATTACATTCAACGCTGGGTTTTTTTCTGGTTGCAGCTCTCCATTGTTAGCTGCAAGTGTCAGCTTCTCTGTCCGGTGGCCCGCTTTGGATTGATCCAATTTCCCTCGTTCCCTGTTCCAGGGCTCGCGTCTCTCAGGTCGTCCACATGGTTATCAAGTCTAGCCAGCCTGTGGTCTACCCCTCGTGCCCATGATGTTTGGACGTTTGTGGCTCATGCTCCTGTCTTTGGGAACACTTCTTATGCTGACATTTGGGCATGAGGGGTTTTGGAGGTCGAACAGGATCCTGACTGTCCATTATCTTGTGAACATTCTGGGCCTTCAGCGGCCTTGTGTGGTCTTGGTTGCAGCCAGTTGTCCTATCTTCGTCATGCGGCGTGTGATGCTGCCGCCTCCCGGATAAGTCCCTCTTTTTGCTTATCTTTAAGTAGCTAGCTCCAGGGAGTCGATGGGTCTCCCCACAGAAAACCAGCGTTGAATGTAGTGAAACCCCATTTTTTGGGTGAGCCTTGGAGGCTCCCTGGCACCCTGCCATCCCTGCCATTTTTGTTTCCGTTTGCTCAGTCTCCGAACTGGTGGACGAGCGGCCGGCTCGGTGGGAGGACAAGTCCCGTACCCTTTTCCCTCCCAGAGGGGAGGGGGCGGCATGTCAGTTTGATGATGTTTTTGCTTGTTGCATTGTTTTTCTCGGGGGGGGGGGGGGGGGGAGTTCTTGGGCTCTGATCGATCTTGGGTTGCAATTATCTACCAGTTGGGGTTTGTTTTGGGATGCCTACCTTTCTGGGTGTCTTGCCCTGGCCGATGACAGACATGAATATACTCTCAAAGAGTGGAGTTTTCATAAGCCATTGCTCCTTGCACTTCTTTGAGGGAACCAGGTTCTGGCTCATGGTTCCTGGTAGGCAGAACATCTTACAAATTTTTTGTAAAAAAAATTGGCTAAGATGAATGTTTGAATGAGGATGGGTCCTGTATGAATCAGATTACTGAGCATTGGCAGTTGATAAGGAATTTGTTGTAGTGCATTATCTTTTTGGGAGGGGCTCCCTTTTACTATCAACCTGGCTAGCTTCACCCAATTCTATCCACACAAAGTGTGTGCTAATCATCATTAGCCTGCCTGGGTCTAGAGGCCAAAACCTGGTCCCTTCTATAAAAGTGCAGGGAGCTGAGGATAAGAGATCACTTAGATCAAGAAATGGCCACCAGAAATCAAGAGCTAGACAATTAAGTTAACATCACGGTAAACTCATCCAGGAATATGAGACTCAGAAATTATTCACCCAGTCATGAGTCGGTTCACTCACACATTCAGGTCCCGCCAAACACACACCGAAACTACGACGTTGGTACAACGTTCGAACACGTTTTAACACCTCCTAACCAGTTATAACAACCAATATAGCAAGTTGTAACAACGTTCTAATACGTCATAAACACGTTAAGCCAAGATGTAACAACTTTATTACAAGTTGTAACAAGCGGAAAATAGAGACAGTTTCGGTTTGTGTTTCCAGGGGTAGCTGTGCACCTGGCTACTCCATCTCCTTGGCTGACACACAACAGTCGCTTATCCATTGTGCAACATGTCAACATGTTGCTATTACGCTCCTCATTCTGACTTGTGTACTCATTCTATATTTTACTATTTGCTTATATGCCTGTGTTTACGTGTCTAACTTGGGTAGACTTTGATTGATTGCTCACTTTTGAGCTGCACATGCTTAGAGTTGACTTCTTTAAGTGCTTGCTGGTGTTCCTCTGCCCATTCAGGGTTGCCTTCCTTGGTAGATTTGGATGACTGTCCCTGAGAGTGTCACCTTAGCAGTGCATAGGCCTTTGACTCCTCTTTGAGGCTTTATGGATGGAGGCAGTCTGATTTTTCTACAAGGGTCGTACATAGTGGTTGCATGCTCTTTTTAAGGTGCGACAGTTATGCTTTTTGCAGTCACATTTTTATGCCCCTAGGCTGTCTTTGGTGTCCATGATATGTGGTGAACAGTCCCTGTGGTGGGTGCTTCCTGCATGGTCTATCCTTTTGAACTTGGCATGCTTTTCATAGTTTTCAATAGGGGTTCATTATGAACTGGCTCTCCGATACTGCACTTGCTGTTCATTCCATCCTGAGTCTGCAACGTGTGCTGTTGTTGGATCTTGGTTTTGGTTGAACCTCCTAGGGACTCAGTTTATCAGGCATTGCCACTATATGGGAGAGGATTTTCCATATGCATCGTTTGCAGCTAGGTATCAGTGTAGTTGTCCGAGAGTCAGCTCTTGTTATCTTCCTATGATTCTGATTTGGAGCAGTTTTTGGCTTCCACCTGCTCCAAGATGATTCTTGGAACAAGCAGGTGGAAGAACCTGCGATCTTCCCTCCCATCTCCTTTCCTTGGCTGGTGTTTGGGGCCTCCCCATTTACTCCAGGCTATAAAGCATGTGAGGATTTCAGAGTCCAAGGATGATGTTTCTTTGGGGTGGTTGGGCCTTCTAAGAGGACCACTCCTTCTAACAGGACAGCAGAGGTTGTTGAACCATCACTTCCCTCCAAGAAATTGCTGCCTGCTCTTGGGGGTATTACAGCTGCAGATCCTTCCCTGTAGGGAGACACTTGTCTGATGCGGGACACGGCTCTGCCCTGGGAACCTTCATTTCCCGGGTGTTCCAAGGCTGGTGGAGAGCCTAAGGAGGCGCCCTTCCACTTTGGCTGGCCTTTGGTCCCTGCTGCAGAGGGTTATTCTCTTAAAGCAAAGGGTTCCTTTCCAGATGCCATTGGGTTCCTTGGATTTGTCTTTTGGGAGGTTTTCTTCCTGGATTCCCCTGGCAGAGGCTCGGGAGGTCCTTGGTGCATACCTCTTGTGTGACCTGGTTTACCCCTTGGTAATGGACCTGTTCTCTTTTGAGTTAGGTTCTTCTTATTCACTTTGGGTGTGTTACGAAGTTCCGGAGTCGTCCTAGCTAGTGGAATAACCAACCCCCCCCCTCAGTGCGCAAGAAATAAATTCTCGGGGAAAAAATAATTTTTTGTTCTGAAAGTGTCAAAAAACCCTCCCTGTATATGGGTATAGCACCGGAATTTTGAAATTGTACTTACTTTGGCAGCTATGGGGTCCGAAAGGTGGGGCGTGACATCATCATTCTCGTGCGCCCGTGCTGTATGCTCCCGGGGCGGGGCACGCAAGTTGCCGCGAATATATTTTTGCACATTTTTTGCGCACATTTCCAAGTACAATTTATTTCATTTTACGTGCCGAACCGATGTATGGTGAACACGTACACTATATTATGGCAGTAGAACATCCGTACTGTCCGTAGACACTGTGTTACGTACATCACAAAAAGGTACACTTATCCTGCACTTATTTCTAATATATCACACAGATATATTTATATGTACATTATATATACACACTGTACAGTATCACACACTATATACTGTCGGGGTGTCACGGTGTTCTTGTTAGTGAAGGGTTAAAGCAACAGTAGACTGGATCTCCTCTCCAGGTGGTTGCTCCGACAATAACCCTTACTCACCGTCGTTCTACGGGTCTTCCCTCGATCCTCTAGGCTCCACTGCACGCCCCGGAGAGTACCCCAGTCGATCTCACAACCGGCCTTAAATTGCAAGATGAGTGGAGGCACAGATCGTTCCCTCAATCTGTGGCCCGCCCCGACACAGAACTCTTACACAGCCTTTAAGGTCGCCAACTGGTGTTTTTAGGTGTCCAGTAACACTGCAGTGGTGAGGTGTAATTGTGGTAATTGTGGTAAGAGCAATTTCAAATAATATGGTATCAGGCAGGTCACTCTGTTTTACTTCATTACACGGTCACAAGATAAATGGAGGGGATGATATCAAACACCAAAGAGTTTTGGTATTTTACTTAAAAGACAACGAGAAATATATATGCATCAATGTATCAGGAACAATATATGACAACTGCTCAATCCATAGCAGAATAATCTGGAGCGCACCGATATGGCAACACCCGACAGCGCCACGCGTCACCTGTCAGATATCAGCTGACCGGGGCCCTCGCGATCGTGAGAACAGACTAGTACTTGTTTTCTAATTCTATCACGATCCCCGTTTATTTAACTTTTTCGCAAAACACTGCATTCAACATTCACATGGCATACTTATGATTTCACTGGCCTCACGATCAATATCTTATTCACACTGCACTCACAGCGACTTTTCACCGTACCAAAAGATTACTCTATTCTTAATAATATTTACTGTGAATGCACTCGCTTGATCACTGAACTTTTCTTTATATCTATACTTTCTCTTAAAGAGATATCACTGGCAATCACTTCACGTATATGATATTATTCAGTACACAGGCATGTACATAGATAAATCAGTAATCAAATTACAGGCATATATATATATATAAATCATGAAGATCAATACACAGGCATTTATATCAATAAATCTTGGAGATCAATACACAGGCATTTATATCAATAAATCATGGAGATCAATACACAGGCATTTATATCAATAAATTCTAGGCTCATAGCCTAACACCAATATCTGGTTTACTACCAATATATATAATAATAATAATCACAGGAAATTAATAATAGTCACAGTAAATTCTTTGATGAATCCTGGTGCTTGCACACACCCACAGAGATATATAGGTAAACTGATACTGTGAGCGCTCTGGGTAGCCTCACCACACACTGTGCTCTCTGTGACTTAGACTCAGGTGAGACTTGCTCACGACATATAAAATATTCTGACAAGAAAATATATAGCTAACTAAAGGGGAAATGGGAGGGTAACTGTAAACACCTACTTCACCTATCCTAGGATGACAGTTGGGTTGTAGCTCCTGGTCCAGGCTCTCGCCTCGTTCACCCTCCAGAAACACAAGCCCACGCCTTAGGATATCGCGTCTCGCCGCTTTCTGTACACTGCAGGTCCGTGCTCCTTCCTCTACAGTACGTCGCAGGGTTGAAGTCGGTCTCCTGGCCGTCAACTTTCCTCCCAACTACGGCAGCCAGCCTACTTCTCGGCGGTCGTCGCACGTTTCCCAATTAGTCCTTGTCACTGTACTCCCAGAGGAACTGCCTCTCACCACTACGAAGTCACTGTGAAGCCATCAGCCGTCCCAGACGATACTGCTTAATAACACTTTCGCGCTTAGCGGACTAGCGTTAACGTCCAATCTTTTAAGTCCTGGATACTTTGCTGACGCACGCGCTAGTCCAACGATAAAATATTTGTATAAATTCCATTTTCTATCCGATTTTGTTGGGGATAGTTTAGAAATGTTCGCCATGAAATTTACGTTTTTTCTAATAACCGAGAGCTTATTAAAGAAAACGGCATGGCAGTGATTCATCTTGGTATAACAATTGTATGGCGCCGATATGCCGCCGCGGGTAACACTTCAGCCACTTCCAACCGTCTTGTGGGTTGGTTGCGACATTGATTCTATATTTATATGCATATGTCCGTATAGAGAATTTTATTGCGGTTCCAATGATACCATAATCAATGATGTAGGATAAATGTGGTCATCGCAATCATTAAGAGAGTGGAAACATTTGTTGCTGTTTGGCGCTCTCGCCAAACAGTTTGGCGAGAGCTTCTGTTTCTGTTTGAACTGTTTCAAACAGTTTCTGTTTGGCAGTATTTTATATGTATGTTCTTATAGAGAATTCTATTGCGAACACAGTGATACCAAATTTAAATACGTAGGTCTACAATTAGTGTCAGGACAGTAAAAAGAGTATACACTTTTCGCTCCTACCGCTTAAGCGCGCGAGACGCCCAAAGCACATAGGGTAAGTTTTTTTACGCTTCCTAGAAAGCGCGAAAGTGTTAAGCTCCACACGCACAGCACCCGACTTCAGAGCACTTGAAGCTCACAACACTGTCAATTCCCTCGTCGTCTGGATATGTTACTAGGTATTTGGGAAGACTTCTCGACGTGCTTGCATCCAACTGTTGACTCGTAGGGTTCCACGAAGGTGGGGTTACTGTCAAACTTGACAGGATCGTCGATCACACGTTCAACCTGGTTGACAAGGCGGTCAACCCGGTTCACTCACGGTGGATTGGCCCGGCCACTAAGCTGTCTCTTATACTGGTGAACTGCCAAGGACGTCACACGTTGATGCCCGGCCCACTTCTTGCAACGCACCTGTCCCTGAGCACTTGTTGCTCAATATTCTGTCAATTCCTTATCTGAGCCACATCTGGGTTGCAGGAAGACCTCACCGAGTGCGCGCTAACAACTGGAGACGCTTACATCCACTGGAGTTCGGTAAATCCGTCACTCTGACAGGATGACCGATCGCACGTCCTACCTCTCGGACGTGTCGTGAAAGACTGATAGCGCTAAGGCGCCACCACGGCTGGACTCCCCCTGCCTATGTGACGTCACATTTTCCAAAGTCGGTTTTCATTGGCTCCCAGTGCCACGTCGCTGACGGTGACCAATCTGGCGACACTGACGTCACACAGTTTCGGCGGGAGAACAGACTCGCCAGCGCCATTTTGGCTCCCTAAAGGGCCTATCCCACAGGCCAAAATGTTATATTTTCGCAAATTTCTCGGCTCATCGAGAATACTGTTCTCTCCTACATATGTTCAATTGATGCCTGCAATGTAGAGAACGCTCGGGAATAGTGGACATGACTCTTACAGCAGGCGTGGAAGAATTAGAAGGGGGGAACACCGTCACAATACACACACACACTATACACACACTCAGTACTCCGCGAGTGTGTGATATGCTGCGAAACAGCCAACAGGGCAGAGGCAACCTTGCACTCCACGCACCAGGTGCTGATGCATCTACGCTTTTGTGGTCTGCGTGTGATGTTCCTGCAGACTATGTACTCACGTTTACCCTTCTCCTGTGATGCTGTGCCTGGCATATATTCCAGCATGTGTACCCCGAAGTTCTCATTACCCCGCAGTCTGTCTGGAGCTGTGTGTGGCATTGTTGCTTGCACCCCTCGGGGAACTACGGAGCCCTCCTTGCCATACTTTACCAGCAGCTGTGACACAACGCTGGCACTGAAGGTACGTATAGACGGTTTCCTGCCCGTCTTCACCAGGTACGTATTGTAGCAGTTGAGCACTGCAACATCCATGGGGTGGAAGAAGAACTTTTTCGTCCACTTCACAGACCTGCGCACGCATTCCACACCACCAAGCATCACGTCACACTTATCGACGAGGCGCATGTTCACGTTATAGTCTATGACACAGTCCGGCTTGTACATGGGGTTGTGTCTGAAAATGGACCTTGCCAGTGTCCAACATGGCACCGGTGTGAATCGTCGTCAGCATATTCACTTCGCGTCTGTCCTTCCACCGCACTGACAGCATATTGTCACACTTGCGCAGCTGGCACTCACCCACACCTATACCTATACCGAACACTGGCATTTCCTTCCTGAGGAGCTTCACAGTGCCACATATGCTGGTGTTGTGAGCAAGGAGGTATCTGGTCAACAAGGGGCTGGTGTAATAGTTGTCGGTGAACAGTATTTGCCCCTTGTTCAGCAACGGTTCCATCGGGGTTTTTACGACACTGCCGGAGAACCCGTGTTTATCTTGAGCTGGTGTGTTGACGTCTGTACCGGAATACAAGATCATGTCCAGGACGATACCAGTCTTACAATCGCAAAGCATGAAAAACTTCAGGCCAAAACGGTGCCGCTTGGAAGGGATGTACTGCTTGAATGCCAGTCTGCCCTTGAACAATACAAGCGACTTGTCGATAACGACATTCTGTCCAGGTACAAAATAATCCCTGAACTTCCCTCGCAGGTCGCTAAATACCTTGCGTACCTTCCACAGTCTGTTGTGTCTGTCCTCGTTTGCATTGTTTTCGAAATGCAGGCACCTCAGAATCAACAGGAACCTATCCCGCGACACATACAGGTTGAAGACGGGTGATGGAACAAGGCTGTCTTTGTTCCAATAGTCCTGGACAACAGCTTTCTCGGAGTGTTTCATCATCGTACATAGTGTGAGAAACACGTACATCTCGTCGATTGTCGTATAATTCCATCGCGTGAGGCAGGTAGTATGCCGCCGTCTATGAGGGTGTGGGCGTATGTGTTTGTCTCGGTTACAAGATGAGCCATGAATACATTGTCGAAATATGCCTGGAAACATTCCATGTCCGCCATATCATCACCGGTATACGGGAATAAAGCTGTAACACCAACGTCGGTATCATCAAACGTTGGTATTTGAGGGACAAATGTGGCGCAATCCTCCCACACAAGTACACCAGGGGGTTTGGAGTTGGCGCCAACACCACCACGGGCACCAAAACCACGGCTACGTCGTCTGCTGCTGCTGCTGGAGCTGCGTGAGGGTATGCTTGGCGCTGAGGCAGATTTCCGTACTGTAGGCCTACCACGAACACCTGATATTGAGGGCCCACTGTCGTCATGCTGGGAGACATGCTGCCGCCTACCTCTACGTGTTGCTGAGGCAGCAAAACCCCGCCTGGTACCACACCCACTGCTAGTACTGGGGTCGTCCACACTACTTTTATCGGAGCCAGTGTCGCTGAACCCCAAGAAAGATTCGTCACATGTACTGTCACTGAATAATGAACTAGCATTTGGGGACATACATGATGGTAGTGATGATAATGGTGTTGACCCAGGGCAGCGAGATAGGCCGGGCGAGGAGATGGTGGTGATGATAACGGTGTTGACCCAGGGCGGCGAGACAGGCCGGGCGAGGAGCGTGTACAGTACACGCTCGCCACATCATCCACTTCTGTTTCCCCCTCACTCGTATCAGACCTCTGTATCAGATCTTTCTCTGGATCATAGTCCAGGTCATCATCCATAGCACCGTCGTCGTACAATATATCGCGAATTTCCTCCTCAGAGAGTCGTTTTCCATGACCGCAGGTCGCCGTGGAACGGGAGCTCGTTGATGATGCGTCAGACATGGTTGCTGCTTGGGAACTGGGGCTCCCCACGGCCACAGGGCATGCTGGGATTTTTTTCAAGATGGCGGACGATCACTGGGGCCCCCAGCCATCCATTCCATACCAGCGTCACCTCACGGCACTTTTAAGTTTGGCATGAAAAATAAAAACACCAGGAGGCGCATTGCGCACCCGAAGCCTGGGCCTGCAGGCGCGTTGTGCAGTTAAAGGGTTAAGCTTGATGCAGCTTTTGCCGTACCTGTGAGCTTGATTGGCGGGAGGTGTCTCCTGTGTTGCAGGTTTTCCTGGGGGGCTTTCTTGAGTACCACAATTCTTGTCTCTTCGCGCGTGCCCTTTCTCATGATGTTGGGCTGGTGCAGCTGCACACTCAAGTTTCTCTTCTTTTGGTAGCTTTGGTCACTGACGATTTTTTGACTCGTTTGCACTTGGTCTCTGTCATGCAGTTTTTGTGTATCCACGAGCTGTCTTCTGATTGGCTGGCGGAGGATGTGGGGTTGCTTGGTAATTACCTAAGTGTAATTACCTAAGTGTAGTTACAGGATGAGAGCTACGCTCGTGGTGTCCCGTCTTCCCAGCACTCTTTGCCATATAACGCTTTGAAACTACTGACGGTCTTTGCCTCCACCACCTTCTCACCTAACTTGTTCCAACCGTCTACCACTCTGTTTGCGAAAGTGAATTTTCTTATATTTCTTCGGCATCTGTGTTTAGCTAGTTTATATCTATGACCTCTTGTTCTTAAAGTTCCAGGTCTCAGGAAATCTTCCCTATCGATTTTATCAATTCCTGTTACTATTTTGTATGTAGTGATCATATCACCTCTTTTTCTTCTGTCTTCTAGTTTTGGCATATTTAATGCCTCTAACCTCTCCTCGTAGCTCTTGCCCTTCAGTTCTGGGAGCCACTTAGTAGCATGTCTTTGCACCTTTTCCAGTTTGTTGATATGCTTCTTAAGATATGGGCACCACACAACCGCTGCATATTCTAGCTTTGGCCTAACAAAAGTCGTGAACAATTTCTTTAGTATACCGCCATCCATGTATTTAAACGCAATTCTGAAGTTGGAAAGCGTGGCATAGGCTCCTCGCACAATATTCTTTATGTGGTCCTCAGGTGATAGTTTTCTATCTAGAACCACCCCTAGATCTCTTTCTTTATCAGAATTCTTTAAAGATTTCTCACATAATATATAGGTTGTGTGGGGTCTATGTTCTCCTATTCCACATTCCATAACATGGCATTTATTAACATTAAATTCCATTTGCCAAGTGGTGCTCCATGTACTTATTTTGTCCAGGTCATCTTGAAGGGCATGACAATCATCTAAGTTTCTTATCCTTCCTCTTATCTTAGCATCATCAGCAAACATGTTCATATAATTCTGTATACCAACTGGTAGATCATTTATGTAGACAATAAACATCACTGGTGCAAGAACTGAACCCTGTGGTACTCCGCTTGTGACATTTCTCCAGTCCGATACATTGCCTCTGATCACTGCCCTCATTTTTCTATCAGTCAGAAAATTTTTCATCCATGTTAGAAGCTTACCTGTCACCCCTCCAATATTTTCCAGTTTCCAGAACAACCTCTTATGTGGAACTCTGTCGAAAGCCTTTTTTAGGTCCAGATAGATGCAGTCAACCCAACCATCTCTTTCCTGTAATATCTCTGTTGCTCGGTCATAGAAACTGAGTAAATTCGATACACAGGATCTTCCAGATCGAAAACCATACTGTCTGTCTGATATTATATCATTTCTCTCCAGGTGTTCTACCCATTTAGTTTTAATTATTTTTTCCAATATTTTGACTATTACACTTGTCAATGATACCGGTCTATAGTTAAGGGGGTCTTCCCTGCTTCCACTTTTGTAGATTGGAACTATGTTAGCCTTTTTCCACACATCAGCTACAACTCCTGTAAACAGGGATGCCTGAAAAATCAGTTGAAGAGGAATGCTGAGCTCAGGTGCACATTCTCTCAGAACCCATGGTGAAACTCCATCTGGACCAACTGCTTTGTTCTTATTTAGCTCCTTGAGCATTTTTTCCACTTCGTCTCTAGACACCTCTATGTGCTCTATGTTGTTCTCTGGAATTCTTATTGTATCTGGTTCCCTGAAGATTTCATTTTGTACAAACACACTTTGGAACTTTTCGTTTAATGTTTCACACATTTCCTTTTCATTTTCCGTGAATCTATTTCCCATTTTCAACCTCTGAATATTATCCTTTACCTGCAATTTGTTGTTTATGAATTTATAGAATAGACCTGGTTCTGTTTTACATTTGTCTGCAATCCCTTTTTCAAAATTTCTTTCTGCCTCTCTCCTCACTGCCGTGTAGTTGTTTCTCGCATCTTTGTATCGCTGGTATGTTTGGGGGTTTGGCCTCTTCCTGTATTGATTCCATTTTTGTGACTTTTGGTCTCTGGCCCTCTCGCACTTTCTGTTGAACCAATCCTGTTTCCTAGTTCTGCTTCTCTGTTTGGTATAAATTTTTTTGTGCCTTTATCATATATTTCACAAAACTTGACATACATCTCATTCACTTCCTTGCCTAGCAACAAGTCTGTCCAATTATACTCACTAAAAAATTTCTAAGGTTGCCATAATGTCCTCTCCTAAAATCAGGTTTTTCAATTGCATCGACTGTCATATTTTCTTCCAGATTATATCGCATTGCATACTTTATTCCCAAAAAGACATGGTCACTTTACCCAAGGGAGGAAGGTACTGAATGTCAAATATTTCTTCCTCCTTCCTGGTAAATATCAAATCTAGCATGGAGGGAACGTCCCCTTCCCTCATCCTCGTAGCTTGTTTAACATGTTGATACAAGAATGTTTCCAGGATGAGGTCTACAAATTTACAGGTCCAGAAATCTTCTGTTTTAGCTTCATATGCTCCCAGTCTATGGATTTCAAGTTGAAGTCGCCGACTATCAACAGCCGTGAACTATCGTTATCCGCTCTTGCTATGATCTCTCTCATTATTGTTATAAGACCTTCTCGTTTACTATCTAGCTCCTCTTTTGACCATGTGCTGCTTAGCGGTGGACTATATGCATTTATGATCATTAGTTTATCATCCTCATGGCAGATCTCTAGTGCTATTATATCAACTTCTTGTGGATTGGCAGTCATTATTTCGTTCACCTTTAGGTGTTCTTTCACCAGCACAGCAACGCCACCGCCTTTCCTGATTTTTCTGTCCCTCTCCAAATTGAGTAGCCCCTTGGGAATATGACCTCATTTAAAATAACATCTTCAAGTTTTGTCTCCGTGAGTGCAACAATGTCTGGTGTCTGCAGCTGTATTATATCACTTAACTCCAGTATCTTTGACCTTACTCCATCTATGTTGATGTATGCAATCTTCAGGAACTTGTTCCCCATCTTCTTATTTTTCACTCCCCCTTTCTCTAATGATTTTGTTGGTTGCCTTTATGTACCACTTCACTGGTCTGCCTACTCCTATCACTTTGTAGAAAAAAGAATTGATATCTTCTTCATTCCTGCTCTCGTTTAAACGTTTTGCCTCGGCGAGGTTCAGTTTCAGCTTCTCTCTATCTTCTTATGAAAGATCTCGTCTTAACGACCACACTTTCCCATCCTCGCCATTACGTAATTTTTTAGCATTCCTTAGTACTGTCTCCACTCGATCATCCGGACTATATGGGAAGGACCCCCAACCGGATTATCACGTTTTTCGGATAATGGTACTTTTTCACCGAGTCCAAAAGTGACCATTTCCAACAATTTTATACTACAAACAACATAATTTGAATTGCCTTGCCACATATAATTATTAGATATTCAACTAGAAACCTCAAATTACCTTGTTGGTGTTCGTCTTCTTGATTAATGCCACACATCTTGAAGTTAGGAATTGTTAACAATTTACGTAACCTATACTAACACAACACTAAAATTAACACTTAAAATTACTGTACAGTTCATTAAGCAAAGTTAGTTTTGACTGCCAGCTGCTGAAGCCTCACTGGTTGAAGGTGCTTGGCTTGCCTGTGAGGCTCATGTTAAAGGCGCTTGCATGCCCTCACTTGTTGAAGGCACTTGGCTTGTCTGTGGCGCCTCACTTGTTGAAGGCGCTTGGCTAGCCTGTGGCGCCTCACTTGTTGAAGGCGCTTGGCTAGCCCTGTGGCGCCTCACTTGTTGAAGGCGCTTGGCTAGCCCTGTGGCGCCTCACTTGTTGAAGGCGCTTGGCTTGCTTGTGGCGCCTCACTGGTTGAAGGCATTTGGCTGCCTGTGACGCCTCACTGGTTGAACAACACGTAACTTGTCTTTAATTGCCAGGACAACCTTCTTCCTCTTAACACCTCCAGAACGATTGATGCTGCTACCAGACATAGTCTTGGCCAAAAAGTTCAAAGTTACTATGAAAATAAAAAAGATATTTAAAAAAGTATTTCACTAATGGCGCAGCACTGTGACGCCTCACTCGTTGAGGTGTATAACAGTAACTTGTCTTTAATTGTTAGGACAACTTTCTTCCTCTTAACACCTACAGAACGATTGATGCTGCTACCAGACATAGTCTTGGCCAAAAAGTTCAAAGTTACTATGAAAATAAAAAAGTTATTTAAAAAAATATTTCACTAATGGCGCAGCACTGTGTATAACACGAGGGACGGACGCACATGGGTTGACCAGTGTGACGGGTCCACTTGGCGTGGGGCAGGGCAGCTATAGCACCTTACGTAGGCTGCCAGGAAAATATTTTTTAAGGAAACTTCAGCCTGTGCACATTGCTTTTAGAAAACTTATTTATTTGTTATTACATAATTACTAGTACTTATTTCATTTGTTTCTGGCTATGATTAATTGTTCTAAAATTAATGGTAATCCTGTACCAGGTGGTCCCTCCCGACGCTCTCCTCCCACCCTCCCGACACCACCCACCCACCCCACCCCCTCCTACACCATGCCTCGAGTCACGGGCAGACAGGATTAATACTGTATGGCCCGCCTCATGTTTTCATATACGGAAAAAGACTCGATCATCGGGCAACTGACCGGATAGTGTAATTTCGGCAGGACATTAACCGGGCCCCAAATTTTATCCGTCCCAAACTCTCGTTAATCCGGTTCCTGTGGCTATTTTGGCCGGATATTGTGATAACTTTATCCGATTGCGATTTTGGCCGTATAAAGGCGTTTTTCGGATGTTCGAATCCCGGATAATCGCGGGGTT